>VDFB02138903.1:0-129843 GCA_007258455.2 Sequoia sempervirens
GAGGCTTTTTAGTCCTTCAATCGCCTTTGATCTCTTCTTGGAGTAGAGTTTTTCCCATGAGGTTTTCTCTATTTCTCCACTTTATAGAGATCTTCTGTTTGTACATGGGTACCTTACTTAGCCTTGTTTGTCGGGACCCATCTTTGCTTTCATGCATCTTTTTCTTAGTGTTTTAGCTACTTCCTAAGTTCATCTTAAGGGGGGTGTTAGAGTAATGGTTGTTTTACTTAATTAATTTAATCATATTGGTTAATTAATTAAGTCACTTATCACTTTAGTTACTTAAGCTAAACTTAGGCACATTAATAATTTAATTATTTATTAATTATTAAGTGTGCACACTAGGGTTTCCCTTTTTAGGGTTTGTTGATCTCCTTTCATAAGGATTGATCTCATTGTAATTATTAATGGGAGAATATCTGTAGCTTTCATATCTTCTTGAAAGTTTTCTCTCTTCTGTAACTTTTTCTTGTTGAAGATAATTGCACATTTGTTTTGCAGATCTCTTGTGTGGAAGGTGTATTTGTTTGTGTTTGATCCTGTGGCTCATGGTTTTGTGCTTGTTTCACAATTCCAACAAGAACAAGATGGGATTTGTTGACAAAATTGGTCACGTTCCCACTCCCCCTCCATCTCCTACACCATCGTCGGTAGATGAGCATGAGGCCATTCAAATCCATGTGAAATGTCTCCACCCTCGCTAGAGGGTTGGGCGACTTAGAAAATCACTTAGAAAGAAACCCGAAAAATGGCTAGAACTGCTCGGGTGGTTAGCGAGTTAAGACACATGATGGGTAAAGATCGAACAAGTATAGAACTTCTAACTACCCTCCTCGATCTCCCTGAAGCGTGCACTCCTTTGAAAAATCCTAGCTTTGGACAAGGATTCACTTTCAAAGAGCATGAAGGACAGTTAGGAGTATAGATGCCTCCTACTTCCATTAATGTGGTAGATCTGGCCCCTTCTATTAGTATCCCTTTTATTTCCAAACAACCTAAAACTATCAAAGTGAATAGGGTCCCCTTGGGCTTCAGCTTCACCCCTCCTGTCACCTCTAGTGGTGGAGGCTTTGGCGAGATGAGTGGTGTGGGCTTTGGTAGTGGTGGTGGATTTGGTAGCAAATGTGGTGTTGGTGGAGGTTGCTCTAGTGGAGGTCATGGTGGTGGTTCCGGTGGAGGCCCTACTAGCGGTGATGGCTCTGGTAATGGTTTTGGTGGAAGTCACACAAGTGGAAGCTTTGGAGGTGGCCTTGGTGGCAGTTCTAGGGGAGGTTCCTCTAGCCCTCTATCTTCCAATGACCTTATTCTAAACACTCTTCTTTAGAATATGGGTAAGATAAAGAGCTAGTTAGCGAGTCTTTCCCAAGCCTCTGCCCAACCTATCTTCCATCCCTTCCTTCGACACAACCCATTGTCAGTTGTGATCTTGAACACTCCTTTCCCCCAAGGAATGGAGATACCTAAATTTGAGAAGTATGGTGGTAAGGGAGATCCACAGACACATGTGTCCACCTTTAAGGCCTTGTGTAAATACTTCTTTCATCACGATGCATTGATGGCTAAACTATTTCCCCGATCTCTCAAGGACACAACACTCGAGCGGTACTGTTCCTTGCCTAACAACTCTATTTTCTCATTTGACCAACTTGTAAATCAATTCCTCAGGTAGTTTCTAGCAAACATTGGGCCAAATATGACCTTTTTGGATCTTGTCTGGTGTAAACAAGGAGATAATGAAAAAATAATTGATTTCATAGCGCACTACCAAGTGCTCCTTTCACAAATCTTGTATCAGCTACTCGATTTTGACGTGCACAAGGTATTCATAGGGAACTTACAAAGGCCTTGGCATGAGAAGTTCACCCTTATGAAATACCCTTCTTTCGCACACTTGTGTGCAGCCTTACAAGAGTACCAGTAGATGGTTGTTCAGTTTGGGGGATCCTCCTCGTGCTCCTACTATGAGGGAAAGTCCATTGTATCAATCTTTGGGAAAGGTAAGGCTGTTATGAATGTAGTAGCCGCTACTAATGACAACGGCCTCAAACATAACCGAAAGTTCACAAAGTTGTCAAAATCTTCTACTTCCATCCTACATAAGTTGTTGAAGGATAAGATCATAACCTTGCCAAGTCTTAAGCCTGGTAAAGAGCCTTACCCTAATTGGTATGATGGGAGCACTTATTGTCAGTACCATTGAGTTAATGGACATGATACCAAACATTGTATGCGGCTGCATCATGAGATACAAGACTGCATTGAGGACGGTACCATTCGTCTCGATGGGAGTAAATAAAATGCTAATAAATTAGTGGCAAAAGCTAATAGTGAGCTACAGATATACATGGACTCATTTTCGTCACACTCTACTAACATGATTATCGATCCTACTAATTTTGTTACTCAACCCGAGGCCTATGCCAATATGGTCACGGTGACTTCTACTACTCCAGCCACACCCAGTTTGTTAGACATTACATTCACATCACAAGACTTACCCTTAAACAAAAAACCCTCGCCTCTCTACATTCTCACTCGTGTCAATGGTAACTATTATCAACAAAAGTGCACCCATGTGCGAAAGCAAAGATGCTTTACAATTTTGTGTAACATGGGAAAACTTTCAAGTTGTGGGTACCCTATGTTGAAAGTTAAACTCCAGATTATAGGCCGACTTCCTTTATGATTTCCTAATAATTGATTGTAATTTTGAAGGAAAAAGGGTAGAAGGCTTGAATTAAATGCATAAACTGAACTTTAAAATGGAAGGTGATGCACCTAATGATGAAAACTTAAACTGCAACCTTACTCACAAATGAATTTTCAATATTTCCACTTGCACAACCAAATCTGAAAACTTAATCACCTAAATGTTTCATACAAAGGCTTTGATAGAATATCTCTTTTGAAGGAAAACTTTGTTTTCACAACTAAAATGATAAAGTACCAACATGCACAATGTATAACCTGTGAATTTAAGAATTACTACATACATACACTTATGAAAAAGAGATAAAATTAGAGTTTTCAAAATTGAAACATAATAATCCTCTAATCAGATCCAACACAATGATGGCGCTTGAAATCTTGAAGGAAAAACTTGATAATAATGAAAATCAAAAGGAATTAATTTGCTAATAAAAAAGCTAAAATGACCTGTAAAGAGCTGCTGCATAATATTAACTGTAAAATATTTGAGTTACAAAATCAATCTCTTCTTTGCAGAAATGCAAAGACAAAATCATCAAGAACTCTGAAAAAAGACTGTCTTTTTCCTATATACAATAAAAGGCTTCAAAAATTCAAGAGGAGATAACCAAAGTCAAAATATATGAACTGCAAAGCTGATGTGAAATTGTAGTTATTTTTCACCATTTGCTCCATTTTGCATGATTTTGGGAAAAAGGGACTATTTGATTAAATATTAAAGATAATCAATAAGATTATTTTAATATTTATCATGTGAGAACTTTAAAGGGTTTTTTCGCCTCATTGTTTTATAAATTATATCCAAAAATCACGAAAATCCATATTGTAGTTTTTTAGATATGATTGAAACACACGACCACTATTCGTTGCATCTTTTGAATCTAAGAAGGCAACATGTTGGGCCCAACCCTTGTGGGAGCCCATTTTACACCACATGCTAAAATGTTGAACATAATGAACTAGTCATGAAATTGTGCGAACCCCAATCCTAATACCTACAAAACAATGAGAACAAACACATTAGATTAGAAATTGCAAGTAAGAACAAGGATTCCCCATGAAATCCATTCACAAAACTTAAATTAAGAAAATAATGAAGAACACAATGAAAATGACCAAAATAAAGATTGAATCCTAATTAAGTAAGCAAACTCTTGATCCCATGGGGGAATTGGTGCCAATTTGATGTGAAAATTGACCCTTTCCCAACTCCTATGATGCAAGATTGATGTATGTTGATGAGTGTTGATGAGTGATCTACTTTGTTGATGAAGGATGAGAGCTCCAAGCCAAAAATCTGCAGAGCCAAGCTAAGAACTCAATGGTGATGGATGAAATTTGATAGATATTTTAGCATGGTAACTTTGCATAATTTGTGGATGATCAAATGAGGAGAGGAGCTCTTCATTTATAGATGAAATTGAAGGATGAATGTCCAAAATTGAGCAATGTGGGACTAACATTCAACCAATGGCAAGATACCATTTGTCAACCCATGAGTGGATGGAGGATGTGCAAGTTTTGAGGATAGTGCCAATAAATGCTTATTTTTGAATTTTGAATTTTGTTGAAATGACTTGCAAGAGGGAAGAAAGAAGCATTGAATGCCACTTGGCTCAAGGAAAAGGACATGTAAGATAGAGTAAATGTCTTGTTGGATGTACATGTCAACTTGGATTTTTGAATTCAAACTTAAAGAATATTCCAAAAAGATGCCTTGTGAGGAAAATAGAGATTTAATAAATCAATTAAATCTATTTTCATGTGCAAGTGGTAAATGCTAGAGGATGGGACATGATAAGAGATTAAATTAATCAAGGTTAATTAATTTAATGAGAGATTAAATGATGTGACAAATTTGACTTAGATTTGTGGATTTATTTAAATCAAATATGAGAGAAATGTGATAAGAGATTAATTAAATAAAGATTTTGATTTATTTAATTAAAAGAGATGATGTTAGATTAAATCAAATAAAGTTTTAATTTATTTGATTTAATAGATGAACAAGAATTAATTAAATAAAATTGATTATTTAATTAAATAGGGATAATTAGATCAGATTGATTGATTTAATTAACAAAAGAAAGAGAATTAAATACTTGGTTTATTTAATTAAGAGAGGAATACTGATGAATTTAATTAGATAAGGATATTTGATTAAATGGTTAGACCAAGGGATGATTCAAGATGAAATGATGTTAGTAGTCGAGATCAGATGCATAATGTCAATTGGTACATTTTATGTGTCTACATTTTTCCCCTCTTTGAAGCAATGCACTTGTTGCGTTGGTTCAAAGAATAAACGATCTCAATCAAAGCCAAAAAATTTTGTTATTTAAAAATCTTGCCCCACTCCTGCCCGGTGAGAGAAAACATGCCAATATATTACCCCCTCGAGAGATTGAACGAAAATTTCAAATTTTGGGTGATCTCGCGAAAAAAGAGGACAAGGTGCCTGATAGGTCCTAAAAGGCTCCAGCAGGCCAAAAACGTGTCTAAACACAATAAAACGATGTAAAACAAGCCTCAACTAGACAAAAATAGCTTAGAGTCCCGAAACCCTAGTAGGATATGAATTAGGGTGAAAAAACCCTAATTTTAAGCTTAAAGGGCCTCGAGGGTCACTTTCCAGAGTGTTTTCACACCTGCCATCTTTTGCAACCTTGCAATTTGAACCTACGACCTCTAGCGATATGGTGCAATGACAACTTTTGATGCATAATATTTCTGATCCAGGTTCGGATGTACCCGGTGGCCACCCGACTTATCGGAGACGCGATAAGTGATGATCTTACGCGAACTTTATTTTTCATTTTTTTTTAGCCTTCATTTAATGCTTCAAAGTTGGTCTTCTGCTGTATATAGCGCCGCTCAGAAATCAAAATTGCCACTCGGTGTGAAATAGCGCCGCGACGGTGCAGTTTGGAGTTTGAAAATAAACTCCAAACTACGATGCTGAGCTTGGGGCAGGGGTGATTTACAAACTACAACGCGATGATCCTGTTTCTACTCAAAGTGTGCCGTTGGAAGGAAAAGTGCACCGCGGTGGTGCTATTTTGTTCTTTGTGCCCTAGTGTCAGAGTTTGATTAAAAATCAAACTACGGCACCTTCACGGATTGCGACGCTGGAGTGGTTTCTTGGATGCCTGGCAAAGAATTTTTCAAAAAATTTAACATGATGACCCTTCTTGATGTAGGATGCAACAAGGGAGCTCTAATCCTGAGAGAATAGGTCTCGGGATCTCTTTGGTTACTTGCAAGACCTGAGTGACAGGGATCAAGACCGACTTTGAGACATGGGGTTGTAGTACATTGCCTATGCAACGCCTATTCACACTCACCTAGGGATGTTGTCAGCGCTTGCCGAGAGATGGCACAGCGAGACCTCTTCATTCCACCTTCCCACTGGTGAGGTCGTCGTCACCTTGGAGGACATTTGGCACATTCTAAGATTACTAATTCACAGTCAACGAGTGATTTTCGATATGGACGAGGGATGGGACGCTTGCCACAGAGTCCTTGCCACAAAGGACATTATCATTTGTGAGGGGCAAATCGAGCTCGAGCGGCACAAGACCTTGGCACCTCCCTTCCTCTTGGTTATTACGGCGATCATTTTGGGTCTCGTTTCCCCAGATCGACGAGGCCGATACTTTAGTTCTGGCTGGGGACTTTGCTGGGAGCGGATGGTTTGCGACAGACTAGTTCATTTTGCTTGGGGGCCTGTTCTTTCCTCTTTGTACAGGGATCTCCACGAGTATGTCTACATGGATGGTAGAGCACTCAGAGCGGGTGTGACTCTTCTTCATGTATGGGCATGGGAGCACATTGTTGTGCTTTGGCCCCAAATTGTTATAGTTCTGATGATGCCAGAATATCCCCTCGTATGGCGCTACAGAGGCAGTGTGTCCTTTACACACATAGGTGAGCATGGGATCCCCTACTGGAGGAGGGTCTTGGATGAGATGCAGGTATTTATATGGCATATGTACCTTGGTCGGCCTGGATGGGCCGGCGATGCAGATTAGCTCTTCTTTTCCCACCAAGACCACTACATGTAGAGGCGCGAGCATACGATGATTGAGTGGTACCTGCTTGGGTGCGTGCAACGTCAATTTGGTGAGCCCAAGGATCGGCCAAATGATGATTATGTGGTCATCTTCGCCCACACCATGTCACAGGTTTCATGGGGGTGGTACATTCCTACCTCAGAGGCTGTCGAAAATTTTAGACAGTTGTTTGCTCGACCATGGGCCTACGATCAGGGGCCTGCAAATCCAGGCACAGCATAGGAATATAGGGATTGGTTCCAGCCTCCCCTACAATTGACTATTCCAGGTGTAGTCCTCAATTGAAAAAGGGTGAGAGGCAAAGGGGGAGGACGAGGATGGAGGATGGTGCTCAATAGGAGCAATCGGTTGGGCCTCCAGTTCAACCAGATATATAGATGTAGGATCAGCAGGAGGTGCCACCAGGTGTACCACCACGGGCTGAGGATCAGCCTTAGGTACAACCTCCACGAGCACAGCCAACAGTGCAACCAGCAGGGTAGGTGGATCCTTGAGATGCGTTGATTGCATAGTTATAGGCCCAGGTGCAGGCCGTGACATCCGAGAGGGATCAGGCTAGGGCCGAGAGAGTAGCTTAGGGCCGAGAGGGATCAAGCCATATAGCAGAGATAGGCCACGGATTTACAGGAAGCCACAAAGCTAGGCCGAAGACAGCAGCTAGAGAGCATGGCAGCCTCCTCCCAGAGCATAGTGTTCGTTCAGCCTTACAAGGATGCCATTTGAGAGGCCGAGTATTATCGGAGGCATTATCATGAGGCCGTACCCAAAGGAGCATGGGTCCCAGAGTACTCGCAACGGACTAGCCACAGACCAATAGAGGGTCACGGTGACAGGGGCGAGGGAAACATACATGGGGGTAGACCTTGATCGAGATGATAATTTTTGTGCTATATGGGCTCCTTTTTGATAGCCCGATGGGCCTTTTGTACTGATTGACATACATGTACAGTGATCCAATTTATTTTGTACTATGACAGTTACATTATTGATTATAGATATAAGCCGATGATGATTTTGATATAATGTGATATGGTGCCATTTATTTATGTATGTATGGATGATTCTATTTCTATATGTTGTGTAATGATGCTTATGATGCTATATGATGCTTGTATGGATGTATTTATTTCCAATCATGTATGCATTATGATTATGACTAACAAATCTATATTATGCCGACTTATGATATGAATATGTATTTATGTGATGTGTAACAATGCAAAATGATATGTTATGTAATGTACAATATGCAAAATGATATGGGAATGATTTATGTGGTATGCACAAGATGATATGAATCTTGCTTATATATGAAATGATTATGGATGGATGTATGCTTCACATGTAATGAATTTGTATGTTCCTATTTATGCTTATATGGAATGATTTGTGCAATGAATGATTATGATGTTGTTTATGAGATGATATGGATGATTAGTGAATGATATAATGTAATGTAGATGCAATGATGTAATGTGAATGAGATGGTTTCTTTAAGATGCTTAGAATAACAAATATTATTATCCTAAACATATTAAATGATAATGTAATGTGCGTGATGCATTTAATGTGATGCAATGATATGCTAACGTAAAGTGATATGATGATGTTATGCAAGTATGCATGCAATGGATTATCTATAATTCTTATGTACCTATTATATATGATTATGCAGTAGGTGGTAATGTTTATGCAAATGTTTATGCAAATGAATGTTATGCGATGATTTATGCGATAAATGCAATGTAATGGATGTAATGTAATAAAATGGATGTGCTTATCTATGAAGAATGCTTATAATAACATCTTTATATGATGGTGCAAATGTAATGCATATGTTCCCTATATGATATGTTAATGCATTATGCTAATGATTTGTGGATGTAGGATCGATGACGATGGGGATGATGATGAACTGTCATAGTACCTTGTTAGCATGATGAGCAAGAAGGATTGAAAGAGAGGAAGTCATTTCAACAAGACACAAGATGATGAAAATGCAAATGATGATGATTACTTGCCGAGGAGTTGGGATTTTCAAAGGGTCAATTTCCTTATGTTTGATAACACACGTGGTACGATGCATCAAGGTATAGAAAACCAGGATGGCATTGTACCTAGTGTGATGGAATTTGACTTGACAAATAGATAGGAGTATCCTTATTCACACCTAACATACGAAAACCTTGCTAGGTTGCACTTCAAAAGTTTCAAACACCTCAGACCAAAACACAGAAAGGTATAACCTATCAATGTAATAGAGAAAAAATTGCCTAAAACCTCCTCTATACATACCTAACAAAGAAAGTATTTTCCAAGGTTATATTACAAGAACATCCAACAAGCACAACAGACAAAAGATAATGATTGTTGCCCCATTCTGATTTCTCTAAATCCTCTTGTTTGGATATCATCGAGAAGTCCTTGGAATGAGTGCAATAAGATAAGTCAAAAGGATAAAGACCAAGTCAACAAACAGGCTGATGTTCTTCAATACCGCTAACCAAAAGAGGATGTGTTTTTAAGGATAAGAACCGAAACTATTGCCAAAAGATAATTCCCATTGTAGGAAGGATTCATCCTAGGACATGTTAGTGGATGGTGGCATGTCATTTCATTTTATCCAAAGCGTTATTTCAAATGATTGATATGGGATCAATTGGATGATAGGTTGTTGATGCAAAGAGTTGACCATCTTGCTTACATACTGACTTAGACCTAAGACTTGACGTTTTGAGTTTTCACTTTTACCCTACTAGACTTGTTTCCGATTATCTTACCAAAGATTGAGGATGACAATCGTTTATTATGAAAGATATTATTGCGAGTGAAAGCGAGATGAGACAGATGGATTTTTTCAAATATTTGGATGTTTTTGATCTTTTTGGGATATTTTGAGGTTATTTTTGGTATTTTTGCAAATGTTTTGATTTTTTGATTTTTTGAATGTTTTGGGGTTTTCCGATATTTTGACCAAGAGACTAACCTAAAGACCTATCCTAGGGGCCTTGGGGGTTGATCAACAGATTAGCCTTGCCTACATTATACACACAGAGACCATGTAGTTCAATTAACGACTTGACTGATTTACAAATGATGATATACATGATGAGATGTCAGTTTATTGTGACAGACGCCTAAAGGACTGACCTAAGTGTCTCGGGGGATGATCAAAGATCAACCTTTCCTATGTTCAAGGCTTAGAGACTCGTAGTTCGACAAGACAACTTTGTTTTTGACCTTTTGACCAAATTTTTGACCTGCTTTGGGATTTTGATATGTTTTGATTTTTTTGGATTTTCTAATGTTTTGATGTTTTTGGATTTTCTAATTTTTTGATGTTTTGAGGTCTTTAAGAACATACACAAATCTGATCCAATAAGATCATGCCCCCAACGTGATGCAATAGACTACTTCGATAAAGGCAGGACAAGCTGACCTTGAGGATGGGCCGAGTAGTACTAGGAGGGATCATGATGCGAACACGGGACCAAGCTATGATGTGGATGCAGGTGGATGAGTGATGGATGGAGACCCGAATGCGATGGATGATGGAAGCGTAATGGAGGGATGATGCAGAACAAGCCATAAAGATTTTGGTGGATGGAAAGTGCTTATTTACACAAGGCCCCTGTTTGCTAGGTTTTCACCAAGGTACTTGCCCAAAGTGCCATCGAAGTGGTTTTCAATAGAGGATGATTTTTCTCTCTTTACTATTTTCAATCCTTTTTTTTATTTTTTGTTTTTTGATTTTTTGATTTTTTTGTTGTCACCAAGATGCCTGTTTGCCAGGTTTTCCCGAAGTAACCATTTTTTAGGACATTTTTTTGATTTTTTTAAATTTTTGGCTCTATACCTTGAAGGATTTAGGCATAAAACTTTTTGAGATGAGCGTTATTCATGGGCTCTTGCAGAGGTTCCCCTTCAGGTGTTGATAACTGATATGCCCCTGATTTGTAACTTGCTATGATGACGAATGGTCCCAACCAATTTTCCTTTGTTGCTTGGGTTTGGGACATTCTTTTTGATTTTATTTTAAGACCCAGGTTCTCGACTTGGAATATGCATTTTCTTATTGTGGCTCCTTTTGAGTCCTATTGATATACTTACAAATGATTCAAAGCATCTATCATTCGGTCAAAGCATCTATACGTCGCTCATCCACTAGCTCAGCTCATTTAATCTTGATACCCAGTACTCTTCATTTGTGACTGAGTTTTTGCATGATATCTGAGGCATGGGAGCTCGATCTCTATGGAGTATTGCTTTTGATCCGTAGACCAGGGGAAAAGAGGTGGCATTGGTGGGTGTGTGAATACTAGTTCGATAGGTCAGAGGGTGGGATTAAGCTACAAATGCAGTCCAATTTGTGCCATTGACTATTTTCTTTAGGATTTTTAGAATGTTTGTAGCTGCTGGCCATTACCTTGGGGATAGTATGAGGGTGGAGAAGATGTTGGATTTTGAATTTCTCACATAAGTGCAAATCTTGATTCTTGAATGGTGTCCCATTATCTGAGATAATGGCGTATGGGACACCATAGCGACAAATGAGATAGTTCAAGATGAACTTTGAAATCTGCTTCCCAGTTATGTACATCATGGGTATGGCTTCCACCCACTTAGTAAAGTACTCTGTAGTGGTTATGATGAACATATGGCCATTAGATGAGGTGGGCATGATTTTTCCAATGAGATCAAGTCCCCACTGCGAAAAGGGCCATGGTGTGATGATAGGATGAAGCTCTTGAGCTAGAGCATGGATGAGGTCCCCATGTTGTTGACATTGTACACACTTTCTGGCATAGTCATGTGCTTCTCATTCCATTGTGGGCCAATAATACCCCATCCTCAGCAATTTATTAGCTATGGTCATTCCACTCGAGTGTGAACCACAGATACCGTTATGTACTTAGTTAGAGTGGTTAATGCCTCCTTAGTGTTTAAGCAATGCAGTAGGGTTCCTTCTATGCTTCTACGATATAGGGTATCTACTAGGATGACGAATGTGGATGCCTTTTTTACAAAAGTTCATTTTAGGTTTGAGGGTAAGTTGGCGGGTATGACTCCTATTGAAGGTATGTGTAAATGTAGTGGTACCAAGGATCATCGGACCAACGATTTTGCACAATTATGATTCTGGTACCTCGAATGCAGGCAAAGAAGTTGCTCTATCAGGAATTCATATTTTGGAGCGTTGTGGGGGATATCCAGTAAGGACCCAATTGTTGCCATGGTGTCTAGTGCTCTGTTGTTGGTTCTAGGAATCTGCTTAAATGTTATTTCAATGAAGGATTCTTTAAGAGTCTCCACCAATTTCTTGTATGGAGTGAACTTGTCGTCCTTGGTCTGGTATTCATCATTCAATTGATTTATTATTAATTGGGAGTCTCTGTATACTTTGAGAGCTATAATGTTCCACTGCACTGCTATTCTGAGACCTATGGTTAAAGCTTCATATTCTGCAATGTTATTGGTGCAGGGAAATGCCAGTTTGTATGACCTTGGTATGCAATCCCCTTGCGGGGTGATGAAAAAGATGCCAGCTCCTGATCCATGTTGTGTGTATGAGCTATCAAAGTACAGTTTCTAGTGGTCAGCTATGTTGAGATTGAAAATAGATTCATATGGAGACTCTGAGACAAGAGGATTCTCAGAATAGATTGGTGCTTCTGCAAGCTGGTCTGCGATGACTTGGCCTTTGATTTCTTTCCTCTCCACATATTCAATGTCGTATTCTGACAGTATCATCACCCATTTGGCCATTCTTCCTTTGAGCATTTCCTTTGACAATAAGTATTTGAGAGGGTTGATTTTGGCGATGAGCTTTATTTTGTGTGCCAACATGTAATGTCTAAATTTCTAAGATGAAAACACTACTGCTAGGCATGCTTTCTCGACGAATGAATAGTTTAGCCCATGGCCAACCATTGTTCTGTTGATGTAATAGATAGCCATTTCTATTCCATTTTCATCATGCTGAGCTAGGAGAGCTCCAAGGGCTGCTGCTATTGCTGATACATAGAGAATCAATGATTTTCTTGGGATTGGTGGCATTAAAACTGGTGGTGTCAATAGATATTCTTTGATTTTATTGAATGCCTCTTCACACTTGGTATCCCATTTGTACGCTACTCCCTTGTGGAGTAGGTGAGAGTATGGGTTATGTTTGTCTGCCAACTGTGCTATGAATCTTCGAATAGATTGGAGCCTTCCTTGGAGACCTCTCAATTGCTTTAATGTTTTTGGTTCCTCCATATCGAGGATTGCTTTTACCTTTGCTGGATCCACCTCGATACCTCTCATTGATACTATATATCCTAGAAATTTTCCTGATTGTATGCTGAAGACACACTTCTTTGGGTTTAATCTGACTTTGTACTCCTCCATCCTATCAAAAATGGCACTAAGGGTTGCTATGTGATCTTTTCTCTTTTTGGATTTAGCTAGAATGTCATCAACATAGTCTTCGACCATCTTATGGATCATGTCATGGAATATCAATGTCATGGCCCTTTGGTATGTTGCTCCTGTGTTCTTTAAGCCAAATGGCATCACATTCCAGTAGTAGGTCCCCCATGGACAAGTGAAAATTGTCTTATGTTGGTCTTCTTTAGCTATCATGATCTAATTATACCCTAAAAATCTATCCATTAGTGACAACATTTCATGTCCAACTGTCATATCTACGATCATGTCAATGTTTGGAAGTGGGAAGTCATATTTTGGACATGCCTTATTCAAGTCTCTAAAGTCTATGCAGATTCTGATATTCCCATCGAGTTTTGAGACAGGTACCAAGTTTGATATCCATTCTTGATAATCTATCGGTCGGATGAATCCCGCATCTAATAGCTTTTTTAGCTCCATTTTGACTAATAAAGCAATCTGAGGGTGCATTTTTCTAAGATTTTATTTAACAGGCTTTGCTTCTGGATATACTGCTAAGTGGTGAACCACGGTCTCTAGATCAAATCCTGGAAAAAAAATGCAATCCGGCCAATCTAGGAATAGAGGAAGCCCCGCATATCACATTCTATGCAGAGTCATTACTATCAGAGGAACAAGAGCTCCTAGCAGCCTTCCTAAGAGAAAGACAGATAAATTTCGCATGGAGCTATGCTGACATGCCAACATAACCTAGCTATAACTCAAAAATATGGATAAAGATTGCTAAAGATTTGAGTATAGCAAGTTTACTCAAGTTGTGGATGATCAAATGAGGAGAGGAGCTCTTCATTTATAGATGAAATTGAAGGATGAATGTCCAAAATTGAGCAATGTGGAATTAACATTCAACCAATGGCAAGATGCCATTTGTCAACCCATGAGTGGATGGAGGATGTGCAAGTTTTGAGGATTGTGCCAATAAATGCTTATTTTTGAATTTTGAATTTTGTTGAAATGACTTGCAAGAGGGAAGAAAGAAGCATTGAATGCCACTTGGCTCAAGGCAAAGGACATGTAAGATAGAGTAAATGCCTTGTTGGATGTACATGTTAACTTGGATTTTTGAATTCAAACTTGAAGAATATTCCAAAAGATGCCTTGTGAGGAAAATAGAGATTTAATAAATCAATTAAATCTATTTTCATGTGCAAGTGGTAAATGCTAGAGGATGGGACATGATAAGAGATTAAATGATGTGACAAATTTGACTTAGATTTGTGGATTTATTTAAATCAAATATGAGAAGAAGGTGATAAGAGATTAATTAAATAAAGATTTTGATTTATTTAATTAAAAGAGATGATGTTAGATTAAATCAAATAAGGTTTTACTTTATTTAATTTAATAGATAGACTTAAGAGATTTAATTAAATAAAATTGACTATTTAATTAAATAGGGATAATTAGATCAAATTGATTGATTTAATTAACAAAAGAGAGACTTAATTAAATACCTGGTTTATTTAATTAAGAGAGGAATATTGATGAATTTAATTAGATAAGGAGAGTTGATTAAATGGTTAGACCAAGGGATGATTCAGGATGAAACGATGTTAGTAGTTGGGATCAAATACATAATGTCAATCGGTACATTTTACGTGTCTATAAAAACATGTACCTATACCTGATAAATCTTTGAATGTCTGGTTTTTATCTGATTTGCTCAAATGTCAAAAATTGTCTCACCCCAGTTTAATAACTGTTTGATAAAACTTTACTAATTTAGCTAGTAGCTAAAAATTAGTAACATTTCTAACGACCTCTTTGGGGTGTTTTCCTACTAAACAAATAAGATCAGTTGCCTTGCTTATCCATTGGGCATGAAGTCCATCTTTTTGTCTTTTTTTACTCAAAAAACTTTGTAACTCAGCTATAGAAACCATCAACAACAAACAAAATTGAAAGAAACTAGCATAACTTTGTTTAAGACAGAACCAGAAAAGTGTGCAGCATCTGCACTTTATCGAAAAACAAAATAATACTAAAATGAGGTGTGCTCAAAGCACTTATTAGCTTGAAAACTACCCTACCCTACCCTAACCAAACAACCATGAAAGCCTCAAACATATCCATTTACTGTTTGGTTAAAGTAGCTTCCCCTTCTTAACAAAAGACATTGATTTACATGTTTATGAACAATTGAAACTAGATGAAGAACAAGAAGATATTCAATAAACTGTTGCAATTCTTCATGAAGAATGTAAAAAAACTCACTCACCCTCTGATCTTGATCAACCAAACTGTTGGTTTGGAGTGAATGAGCAAGTTGGCCCTGTTTTCCTTTAATCTCAATCTCATGCTTGGACTCTGTTATGGAGAGATGCCTAATTGGGTATCCTATTGAGATGCTAAAATGAGGACTCTTTTTGTTAGCTTCTTTCTCATAAGTTGTCTCTTCAACCACCACCTCTTTGGTCACCTGATTATGTTGATCATAATCCTTTGACTTGAAAGGTGCTAAGTTGTCAACAATGTTAGAGCAAAAAATCTCAATGATGCTTGAGAATAAGTCCTCTTCATGAGTAATTTCATTATGTAGTGTATGCTCTAACTTATTCTCATGATGATTTTCAAAGCTCATACCTTCAATATCTATGATGATTTTCATATTAGAATAACATTTTGTTTTTTTAAAAAACATACTAGCACTTGATCTTTTGAAACCAATAGATTTGCTCGGAGTCACCAAGTGTGTGTAGATTTTTCCTCTAAAGGCAGTAAATACTGATTTTCACACCAAAAATCAGAATTATGTGGAAAATATTTGGACTAGGAGAGTCCAAATTGTCCCACCAGGCGTGCCAAAAATTGTTATCATAGGGATTTGCACCTGCATGCAAGGCTGAAAAGTTCTACAATCCCGTGTAACATGGAAAAGCTTCCAGGTTGTGGGTACCCTATGTTGAAAGTTAACCTTTGGATTATAGGTTGACTTCCTATATTATTTTCTAATGATGAACTGTAGTTTTGATGGAAAAGGGAAGAAAGGCTTGAATTGAAGGCATAACTAGAATTTAAACTACGGTGATGCACCTATTGATGACTACTATGTAGGTTGTTTCACAACTAATACTCTCAGAAGTCTATTACATATTAAATATTAATGTAATTACACATTAATATTTAATTACATATTTGTTCCAAATAAAATCATGCAAAGATGCAGATGGAACTGGGAGATCAAAGATCACTAACTGAAGATCGTCATACAAGGATGGAGTTACAGTTATCTTGGGCGGATTGACAGAAACGAGATGATTTTCGCATGCTTGAACCCACATTTTGAGAGTTTTTCAGTTCAATTTGTGTGCTCCATGGGTCAGTTATGAGTTGACAACTAGTTTGAGCCTGAGTTCACTCATTTTTGCATGAGTTTGGGCTTCTTTTTGGAGATTTTTATTTTTGCTTGGGATTTTCCTTGGAGTTATCATTTTTACACTGAAATTGACTTTAAGTTTCACCTTCAAGCCTTGGAGAGGATTTTTGTATAAAGTGATATGACTTAGTCATTTTTCACTAGTTCTTGTTTTTAGCCTTTTCCTTCAACAAAGAGACCTCATGTAAGTCATTTTTAATAGTTTTATGATATTTAGCAGATTTTACAGGTTACCTTAGAGTATCATTTGTAGAGTGTTCCTTCTTTTGTCATTGCAAGTTAAATACTATCCTTCTTAGATTCGGGTGTTTTGTTTTACGAATGTTTTGGATGCAAATTTAATGTGTTTGACATCAAAACCTTTAAATTTATGTCACATTCATGAATGGATGTACACGAAAAAACAATCTTAATTGTAGGGCATAAATTATGCTTTTAATATATCCTTATCTTTAAGTTGTGAAAATAACATTTTCCTTCATAAAGAATGAATTATCAGGCCTTTTTGTGAATCATTGTTGCAGTTGAATTGTCCAATCTAAGTTGTGAAAATAAGCTTCGTAAGGAATCAATTGAAAATAAGTTTGTGCTCTTAAGTCAACTAGGTGCATCACCCAGTTTTAGATTTCAATTCATGTTTTATTTCAATCATTTCCCCCTTTTCCAAACAAGTTACGCATAATTAATCAGAAGATTTAATAGGAAGCCAACCTAGAATTCAGAGGTCTAGTTTCATATAGGGTACCCACAACTTGAAATTAGTCCAATGTTGCATGGGATTGCAAATTTTTACAGCTTTGCATGTGGGTGCAAATCCCTTTGACAACAATAACATTGTGACAGGAGTCTTGCTAGACCCCGCAAGCCACGTGAATCTTATCATTGAGGAAACATTAGTATTAAATTCATTACAAAAAGAAAAATATGAAGAAATGAAATCTACCATCCATACACACGATGGTATGTGTCTTAAACCTTACAACTCGATAACTTTGTCTATCCTGGTTGGACCAAGGGTTGTTGACACAGTTTTTTATGTTATCCCAGAATTGAATATGTTTACGTTGAAGCTAGACATACCCTAACTCGCCTCCATGAATGAAATCGCCTTTGTTATTCACAAATGTTTAAAATTCTCCCATGAAGGTGTCATGCATGTAATGCATGACATTGGATACCAGCCCTTGGTGTCCCATGGTGGATATCCATTGGATCACTTTTAGCTCTCCCCAGTCGGCCCACTTCCTTCGAGAATGGACTTGCTTTACAAGAATTATGTAAAGTATAAAATTGGGGGCAAGGGGGAGCCAAAGCTGACCCTTCCCGTGATAGAATGATTGGTTTCCTCCTCTTCCCGAGAGGAGAAGGAGAAGCCCTCACCAACTACTCCCTCTTCCCAGAAAGGGAAGGAGGAGTCCCCACTGACTCCCTCTCCTTCCCATAAAGGCAAAGAGAAGGCTACCTCCTCCCGAACTACCTCATCCTC
This sequence comes from Sequoia sempervirens, assembly GCA_007258455.2. Taxonomy (NCBI): domain Eukaryota; kingdom Viridiplantae; phylum Streptophyta; class Pinopsida; order Cupressales; family Cupressaceae; genus Sequoia; species Sequoia sempervirens. Next base: position 18,095 of record VDFB02138903.1, read on the forward strand.
TCCCCTTTCTTGGGAAGAGTATTGGATGAGCCAATGCAATGGCTATGTATTGAGTCCGATGATTCCTCCTTGGCGTAGGCCCAAGCTCAGGATCGCAGACCTCCCTAATGAGTACCCCAGACAGTGGTACTATTTATATGGTAGAAAGAAAGGTTCTTGAAGATAATTCGATCTGTGGCCTCCTACCGCTCTTGTTCCTAAGGCAGCGAATGAGAAGAGGCCCACTATCGAGGTCCTCGAGTTGACACCTCCTGCCGCTCCTCAGCCCGTTCCCCCTGCCCCTGTGCACGAACCTATCCCTCCACTGAAAACGGCTGTGGTGGACATTCCCATGGTTGAGTAGGAGCCTTTTGTTCCTTCCCAACCTCCAGCCTCCAACTTGAAGAATCGTAGAAACTTCCTTGTGAAAAAAGCGCAAGCACTAGCGAAAGGCTCTTCTAGCTGAGCAGGCCACCTCACAAAGGAAGCAGGAAGAAATGACTGCCCCTGCTTCAGGGCCTCCTATAGTGTCTTTTTTCCTCGTTCCTTCTGCCTCTCTTCAACATGGTCTTGTACTACTCCCGGTTTCTGTAGCGAGTATGAATGCACCTAACCCCAAGCGGGTACAAGTGTTCATCTCTCCTTTAATGGAGCCATCTTTGTTGATGTCTATTCTAGATATCCAACCTTTCTCGAAGCTTGTGGATATGGTTAATACCTCAGTTGTATCTATTATGGTTCTTTACTCCTCTTCCTCTATGCCTCTAGCCTCGTCTATGGGGATTTCATCTCCTCCAATGAAAAAAGAGGTGGAGTGTGGTCCTTCTAGTAATGAAGAACGTAAGAGGAGTCCACCTTCTCTGCAAGGTGGCCCCATGTTGACTTATTTTTTCTTGGTGACAGAACTGGTCCTAGCTGAGTTTGTCATCGCTCCCAAATCATTCGACGAGCCTAGCGGTGAATCTCAAGCACAACCTATCCCATCCATTGAAGTTAGACATGATGCTCTTGTGGGGTGCATGTTTAACTCTGTGGATGAAGTTCTGACTTTGTTAGCGATCTTCGTGAAGTCGCCAACCCTGAATCCACAAGAGCTCAGTGGAGAGGACCTCAAGGAGCCCTCTTCCTTGGCCCTTGTTGTGGGAGGGTTAGACACTCCTCTTAACATCCCACCATTGTAGGCTCGCCCTCCTTCCCCTTATGAGGATTTAGATTGGGAAGCAGATGACTTCTTGGTCGATGAATATTAGGAGGAGACCCCTTCTTGATCTTGTGTGTGTGTGTGTTTTGTGATGTGTTCCCCTGTGCTCATGTAATGTGCTCCTACATGACCCTTGTCACCCCTGTTGGTGCTTGGATATAGGCATGGTTTTTGTGTTGTAAGCCTTCTTCTATTTGTATCATCATTCTTCCATGTTTGTGCTTGATTTTTGATAAATTAGGGATGATACAAAGCGTTGGGAGCATTTAGGCTTCCCTTCCATGTTGACCCATTTTTTTATTTTTACTTTGTCTTCTTGTGCATTCTTCTTGATTTGGTTGGGGATTGATGATCTTTTGCCTTGCATCGCGGTTACCTATTATTTATATGAGCTCAGACAGATCTGACCCTGCTAAACCAGATCCCCCTATCTCCTTTATTTATGTTTTTCTCCCTTTTGATTTACCTTTACCTTTTTATCTTCTTTGCTTGAGTTGTCCCTCTCATGTGATACAACGCTTTTCTTCAACGTTTCAATTTTCAAAAAATGTATTCGTTGCCAATGAATCTTTTCTCAAAAATCCACACAAAATTTTCTTTGAAATCGCATCCTCAACTTGGGACCCTAATGGAATGTGTTTCCTTCATCACAGAAACCTTCCTCCGAAGTGGGAACAACTTTAATCTTCCCCTCGCGTGGGGACACATCCTTCCTTTTGAATTCCTTGATGAAGTGAACATCTTTCGAAAGGATCCCTTGATGATGGATCACTCTGAGAAGGAACATTTACTTTCAAATTGTGTGTCCCTTGAGTGGACCCCCCTTTCTTCACGATGGGTTCCCGAGGGACCCTCTTTTGTAATTCCTTACCTCAAATGGATTCTTCCATGTCTAGCTTAGGGGCAACCCGACTAGACCTATTTCATTTTCTTCGCGTCTAGCTTGGGGGCAACTTGAATAGACCTTTCCTTTCAAATAGCACATCCCTTGAGTGGACCCCCTCTCCTTTTGAAGGGTTCCTAAGGGACCCCTTTGAAAGACTTCCAAATCATCGATGATCTATGCGATTGTTCACTTACTTGCCTACGTGGCCACTTCTTGACTCTGTGGAGTCTGCTTCCTTTGGGTTTCCTCCATGCTAGAGTTTTTGGAGGATACCTTTCTTGCAGGTCTATGGGCTTGTAAGGCGCTTACTTCACGGGGCTTCCTTCATGTGAGAGATCTTGGGGGTCGCCTCCTTGTAGGTCCGTGGGCCTGTAAGATGCTTTATTTTTCCAACTTCATAGTTTTGAGCAGCTATGGAGTCCTTCGCTTTCCCTACACCATCAGGTTCGCCAGATCGTGGTATGCTTCCTTGACGATTCAAGTATACATTTCTAAACCTTATCGCTTTCTTGATCTACTTTACCGAGCACTCATCACTATTTATGCTCACTAAAGTGGGGAAAAAATGTATAAGAGTAAATTTGCACCCCATGTGCAAATCCCTTTTTTTCCTCCATCCACCTTAGAAAACCAAGTTCAGAGGCTTAATTCCAACTAAGACCACTGCTTTTATCACACTTGGCACCTATTTTGAGTGTCATTGGAGGCGTTTCTGTTGGGGACGCCCGCGCGGTGCGCTTATGTCCCTGACAGATTCCTGTCACTGAACCTACAGAGGCATTACACTTCTCATTGGGATTCAAGTTGTAACACCCCCTTCGGCTAACCGACCAGAATATGACCATCTTTCTCCATCCCTTCTTCAAATTCATCTCTTCAACAATAATTTCATCCTCTAAGCATTCAGTTGAACTCCACTCCATTCGCAAGCTCACTTTCACTCACTTCAAGCATTCCAAGCATTCCATTGTAGCAAAAGCTTCACTCCATCACTTCGGTAGAGTAAGTTTGGGACCACACCATTGCAGCAGAGGCTTGAGTACTCTCATTTTCTCCCCCAAGCAGCCTTGAGTGCTCTTGGTTGAGGTGGTAAGCTTCCATCTCCTCTCCTCTATCACTTGGTTGAGTTAGCACACTTACTATTTTGTAATGATTTAGTGCTATTTACTATATTATTCTCTGTATCTTGTTTCCTTGGTTGTCTATGGAGGTGGAAACACCTAAATGGGGGTCTGACTGAGGCAAGCCCCTATATAGCCACCCAACATTTTCCTCTTCTTTGTGTGTGTAGGTGAATGTGCTTTTGAGGAGCTAGCTGGTGAACAAGTTCCTTTGTGAGATCCTTCTTGTCACCTTTACTCTTGCATTTTTGCTTTATCACATTAGGGAGTACTTAATTTATTTAGTTACGTTATTTTGGCCCTTTAGTGGTAGTTAGTTGGGTTGTTAGTCATCTTCTTAGGTTTGACCTTGTCTATGTTATTGTTTGGCCATACAGACACCAACACACTTTAGAGACGCCAACGCGCTGCATTGTCGTCCAAGGACTGTGCTTTCGTCCTTGAGCATAGAGCTTCCTGAGGCATAGTGTTGAATCTGAAGACCGACTCGCCTAGCCTAATTTTGCATTTCAATTTTGTAGAGTGGCTGAAGGACTTCATAGTCCTCACCATTCTCATCCTGCATATCCTAACATCCCTTTAGCTGAGGTATGTTAGGGCATCCTTCCACATCTTGGCCCTCCATGACTAGGGGCCTTGCACATGGTGGTCCCCCTCGCTTACACCCAGTAGTACGATCCAATATACCATTAGGATGAGCAACTGGGATGTGCTCCCAGGCCCATACATGAAGAAGAGAGACACTAGTAGAAATAGACCTCCCTCCACGATACACAACCTCATGCATATGTTTCTATAGGTGTGTGAGGAGACACGGGCCCCATGCATACCTAGTCCTTTGCTCAAACATCTGCTTGATACACACACCCAAACCAATGGGAAACTGTTTGCCTCTTCTATTAGGAACAATGAGTCCCATAATTAAATTTCATAGAACAAGTGAAACAGGATTGACACCATCCACAAAATCTGATAAGTCTATCTCTATCTAGCGAACCTAAAGATGTCTCACACCAAGTACACGGGGTATAGCACGGGTACCCTATCGAACAAAATATGTAACAAAGTCTATGTGAATTGGTATACAAAGGATCCTCCACACATCCTCTAGGGTAACGATAGCCTCCCCAATAGGTAAATGAAAGGTTGATGTCTCTAAGTGCCACCTATCCATGAGAGAAGTCATCATCCCTCTATGACATCTGATAATTGACATGTAGTAGATATGGCACAACCCGACAACATCTAAAGCATCTTGCTCTAGCTCCTAGAAACCAGCGATCAAAATGAATAGATCATGTGGTTTTCGCTCCCTCGATTGGAGTGGATTAAGAACCGCTTGCAACCATTTAACCCATGATTTTAGGAATTTACTACGAAAATGTAAAAAAAACCTATGACGATGAACAAATAGATTTAAAAATCCAAAACAGTCAAAAGCGAAACTTTTTTTCAAAAGAGGTTATTTTTTTGACAAAAGAAAACAAAACAAGCGCAAGTGAACAATTTTTTGTCAAAAGCGAAAAATAAATGCAATAACGAAAAATTCAAAAGCGCAAATGTTTTTCAAAAGCAAACTTTTATCACGAGAGGGAACCAAATGAAGACAAAAAGTTAAAAGTGCAAAATTCATGTGAGGGAAAAAATCATAAGCAAAAATTTAAGTCAAATGCGCAAGTTTTGAGCAGGTGCGATAAAAAAATCCAAAAGTGAACTATTCATAAAGATCAAAAGCAAGAAAAATGATGCAAAAGTGAAAAAATCCTAAACCTAGCACTCTTGACTACTTTGACTTCAAGCATTAATTACGCAAACATGAAAAGATGAAAAATGAAAAAATGGAAGGGTACATACTAAGGTACTGATGCCTGCAGGCCATCCAAACTTGTGAACCACATTCGCGCGATGTGGGGCTCCCCAAATCCTCACCATAGCTCCTCGAAAATTGACAAAACACGAAATCTAGAGGCAAGAATTTTCTACAGGCTCAAAGTGCAAATGAGGTAATTTAAAACCCTAATTACCTATTTTGACCCCCAAAACCCTAATTTTTTACTTAGGAAACCTTCCTAGGTTAACATTAGGACCTCCTAGGAACATTTGAACTAGCAACGAAGGACCTATAGTCTTAATTTTTCATCCTTTACACATCTAAACTGAAATGAAATAGTATCGCGAGCTTGACCTACAAAGTGATATTTTTAGCCAACCTCTCAAGGGGGCATCCCAGAGTCCTACCATCCTTTCGTTGACCATTGGGGTACAATGGGACATATCAAAAATTTCAAATCTTGATCTTAAAGTCGAAATCTTTGAAACAAAGCAACCATTACTTTGTATCAAAGAGGGGCAAAATGTAGACGTGTAAAAATGACTTAACACTTATCGCACACCCTAAATGACATTTTCTTAGCATTGGCATCATTATCATTGAATATCACTTCATTTCACATCAAATACATAAAAAACCCTAATTTCCTTTATTAATTGAATAATAATACATTATTTAATTTATTTTTTCACCATTTTTGACCAATTAAATAAATTTCATTTATTTAATAAAGTCCTAATCTAACTTTATTCCTCCTGATTAATTAAATAATGCCAATTATTTAATTATGTCACTAATTCACTTTATTCCCCTAAATCAATTAAATTATTAAAAACATAATAGTTTAACTATGTTCCCCTAAATTTGAATAATTGAATAAATTATTCAAAGACATCAAAATGGTCAAATCAAATAAATGCAATTTTGTTTGTGAAAGTCAAACATGATTTGCATGTTCAACTCAAAAATATTAATTAATTAAATCAATTAATTAATTATCCTCACCCACTTTCATAATTGAGCAAATTACGATCCCCCAATAAGTCACTCTATTCTCTGACTGATCCATCTAATTCTTGATAGATCAATCTATTCTTCAATTACATAGATTATTCAATCTATTTCCTCAATCCCACTAAACACTCAACATGATTTCTTCAACTATGCCAGTTATGTAATTAATTTGCACTAATTATTCCCATCTAAATCCTCTCAACAACTTTTGACTATTGATCAAGATATTATACTACGCGATCTTGAGTGTTCATTTCAAAACACAAATTCTATATAACAATTATCTTTCTTCTAAAAAATGATTGGAGAATAAAAAATCATTCATACAACGAAGTAATGCAGAGATCTTAATCAAACTTTTCACATCTTCTTACACACATCTTCGGTCAACACACACACATTCTTCAAGCTTTTGCACGCATAATGGAGGCTTCACTTTGATACGAAAAACCCAACATCTTCGCGAACACACTTCGACGTGGGATGGGTAATAGATTTTTTTTATTGAACTCTTTGTATGTTCTTTGATTGCTTTGCTTTTAGTTCATTGAATTCAATAATTTCAATATCGTTCATTTCATGAGTAATGGGCATGAATCATCTTTTTCCTTGTTTAGATTAGTTTTTATTCATTCAATTTGATTATATTACATGATCTTGATTTCCCCCTTACACAATTTATATTCGTAAATAATATCCAACATTGAACATTACAACAAGCTAGATAATATAGTTCTTGATATACAATTACAAAGGTTCTTAGTTCTTTGACAATCAATATGGCCTTATAGGATCATTTACAAAAGTATAAAATAAAAAACATCACCTGATAGAATATTTTGAAGTGAAAATATTCAAACTTGGTGAGGAGAGATATTTTCATCATGAAGCAATAAGCTTCCCTAGCCTTAACCCAAATTGGACAAGTCCAACTCTTCATGAAGGATCTAGAAAGTTGATGCCAACACACATGATAAAATATAGTGTAACATGTCATCACTAACAATCTAACATTCTATATCTAATACCTATACTAGCATACTTATATCTAATGCACATGTTCTCACAATACATGACATGGAAAAGAATAATAAATTAAATTAAATATTATACTTAAATTTGACTTTTAAAGCTTTACACAAATAAACTTTTATATATTATATTATACAATATATTAGATTGTAGGCTATAAAAGTAACTTGCTACTCTCTAGTTACCCATATTCAACACCCATACATTATTTCTCAAGTGTCTACAAACATAGTAATACATTGAAATAAAGAAAATAACATTTAGTTGTTCACAAGGTTCAAATTCTTTATGTTATACCCAATTTGAATATTTGTAAAACCCATCTAAGTCCTTGCTCATTTTTTAAAATTTTCCAAATTTTACCTTGTGATATCATTCTTGTACCCCTCATGCATTAAAAAAGATAAAATCTAGATAGAAATCCTAGGTCTAGAGATTATCATTTAAAATTCTCTATATTTTTAATGTTTGAGGGTGGTCCCCTTATTATTGGATGCAAAACTTACCTTCCTAGTTGGATTTTATCCACATCTAGTTCTCCTTTCCTTTCCTACATACCCTTTCCTTATTATTTTGTGCCCTCTTTTTTCTTTGCAAGATTCCTTCTTCCTATCAAATATTTGTATATTTGTATATTTGGTTCCTTCCCATTTCCTTGCATCTCATCTTCCTTCCTTTTCTCATGAAATGGTTTGTTTTATCCTACTATTAGATATATTTACATCCAAGTTCCTTTAATTATTTTGCATCAAATCCAACCTATTTTCCTACATTTATCCACTTTGTGATAAAAATCTCTTACATCCATATATCCATCTACTTCTTCTCATTTGTATGTCATCCCTTCTCTTGCATCTCACTGCAATTTGAATTCTTACAAATGTGTTAGCATGTATTAGATAATTTCATGATTCAAAAACCTCTTTAACCTTTGACATGGTTTAGTGATTGCTCAAAACACCAAAAATGAAAAAAGTGGCTAAGGAAGATGAGCTTGTTAGTAAGTTCAATGGTTTTTGAACTCAACAAAGTGAAAGAAAGGAAATTTAAGGAGAGAGAAGAAAGGGTTTTTAGCGAGTTCAAAATCTCCTTAACTTGTCAACATGATTCAATTTTTTTTAAGTATTTGAAAAAGGAAAGGAATAAAAATGGTTAAGTTGGCAATGAGTTCATAGGTTATTGAATTTTCCAATAGTTCAAAAGTGGGTAAAATCATGGATGGGCAAGGGAAGAAGGCAATGTTGGAGATTTCAAGAGTTATTGAAACCATTGAAGTATCGACGAGTTCAAGAGTTCTTGAACTTGTTGAAAGGATGCCAAAGTAAATAAATAAAGAAATGGAGAGAAAAGATGAGTTGGGGTTTATGAGTTCAAAATTTCTTGAACTCATCTATTCATCAAAAAGGTTTGAGCAAAGATCAAATCTTTGACATGTAAAGTAAAGGAAAAGTTAATATTTTTTTAAAGGAAATAAAATGTACCTAAAGATATACAAATGTCAATGTAACTTCTAAATGCTTCATCTACCTTCCAAGCACCATGAATGCAATGGGTAGTTTCTCAACTACTAGTTTTCTTTGCATGGTTTAGGTCATCGATTTTGAGTGGGATTCGTCCCTAATTTTTAATTTCACTCCTTCAAATAGTGAATATATTCAACTCTTCAACCATCAAGATCCTCTTCTAATTCTCATAGGTGCCTAAACACAAGATTTGTTGATATTATATTTACAATATTTTTCCTCATTTTAGGGGTTGATCATTACCTATTTTTATAGAATCGCATAAGTGTCAAGCTTGCTCTAATGTTTAAAAATTATGTATGTTTAAATATTTAGGAAGGTGATGAATGTTTATTTAGCATTTTAAGGTTCACATACTAGAAAGGATATCAACAATTAAATGTCTCCAAGATCATATATGTATCTTCAAGGGAACTTGTAATATGTGGTTAGGGTTTACTCTAACCACACTTTCTAGTATAAATGTAATGCAAATTTGATAATTGTGACAATATTTTAATATATTATAAAACTTGTGATGGTCATTCCTTCATTGAATATATGGACTTCTATTGTATAGTTTTGGATGCTTAAGTATATTTATAGTTTTATACCTCTCATTTGATACATTTTATGTTTATATATATTCTTGTATGTTTCACTTAATTATCTTTCCTTTGATCAATTGTGACCCTATTACCCACCATATAGGCATTGATCCTTAAATAAAGTGAAATATATAACTAGTAGTGTAGGATTCAATTTTAGCATTTGTGTAGTTTATGATTCAACATTGTAAATAGGGAAATACCATTAAAAAAATTTATCGGTTTTTTTTTATCATAATGAATCATGCACAATTTATTTCATCTTTTACTTCATGTAATGATGTTCCTATCATCTATATAAGAGGTTTTATATAGTTGGTTAAACTTTAACTGAATGACATTCTTTCAAGATAAACTTAATTTGGATACAACTACAAAATTTATACCTTGTTCCATATTTTAGCACCTTTAATCATATTCAAGATACATGTAGTAATAGCCTTTTGATCCTAAGATTATCTCAAAGTGCAAGAGAGCTTATCTACTATGTTGTCAATTGGTCTTTAACCCTCCTCTATCTATAATGAACCTATATTTTACCTTACTAAATACACCCCATGACCTTGAAGTTAAGATCATGTCCTAGGATTGTGAAGTAGTGGTTTCAAGACCCAACACATTAAACATTAGGAAAAAAATTCAAATGCCTCAAGCACTAGGTAACATCTATAGATATAGTGCAACAATTTCCTAATCATCACATACTAATATCTTGACATTTTTGTGGAAATATTTTTCAAATAATATAATATAAAATTTTCTAATTTGGGAACTACAATCATTTATCAAGTGATCTTTTAGTTTACAATATAATTTAGTATTGGAATGACTATATTCATTTTTGTTTTATAAACAAGACCTTGGTTAAATAACCTTCAAATATAATAACAATTGAAGAGTTCCAAAATATGGCCAACTTAAATTACACAAAAGAGTACATAGATAATAGATCAAGCATATCATTGGCTCTATCTATGATTCCTCAAACTAGACATAACAACAACTTGATAATATTTATCAAGAAATTGGTATAGGTAATGAATTGGATGTATCATACTAATTAGGTACAAATTAAACTCATTATGAAATATCTACATGCATATAACAAGTGAGAAAGAATAATTCACATAAGAGGATACATAAGTAGATCCATCATAATTATCAAGTGATAATTCTTCACTATGACCTACAATGCTACCATGCAATGAAGAAATAGGAAAATTAATAATAAAAAAAATATCAACATGAGAGGATAATTATCAATGTGTATGTCATCATCATGGAAGGTATCATTTGTGAAAGAATGCCTTGAATACCATAAGGTTCACATGTGGTGAAAAAGATAAATCGCCAAGAAACACACTATTCTAAATAAAAGAAGGTAGCACATCACTAGAACATGGGTTTATAAGCATAGAATCATCATGTATACCACTAGTGATAAGAGCAATATAAATAATATCTTTCATTACTTAGAATTTATCGATCCCAAGAAGGTGTAATAAGTATCATATGATCATAACATGTGTATATTAAAGGTGTACAGTATTCTACCCTATCAGTACATAACATTTGCATAGAACATTATATATTTTACCATCACATCAATAAACCTAAAATAACTTGTTGATTGATCTACTCATTAGACCTAAAAATTTGGCATTTAGTACATTTTCTTTCAAATAACCATAACATGTATTCATTGTAATAGAAAAAAAAAACATAATCAATCTAACCAAAAGTGTCATATAGGTAAGATTATAATAAATTCTTGTCTTAATAAAATTTTGATTGTATACATCCATTAGATACAACTAAGCATTTACGAAAAAGTAAGTTAGAACCCAAAGGTTAATTTAACACTACATATGAAATATTTTCACATGTTTGAGGGTATAAATTTGGACATCAACTCAACATTGCTCCCTCAAGAAAAGTAAGGTAAGGGTAATCTTAAAATATTGTAAATAAAAAGTCAATTTTGGTGTATCAAATATGAACCTGTAAAAGATATGGAATTATGAATATCACTCATAATGGAATTTTACATTTGAAGTCACTTTCAGAGGAATTTAATTCCTCTCGAAGGATTGTAAACCACTAAGTGAAAAAATTCCACAATAACTTTAGAATTTTAACATATTTTTGGTTTATCCTTTCTCAACAAAGTAGATATGGAATTAACTAATGACCATGATATTCAAGCTTCAAAGGAATATTTAAAAACAAATAATACTGGTACTATTATTTATAGTTTAATTAGTGGTTGATTAAATTAACACATGTCTCTAATTAGAAGCATATTTTCTTACATATTTAAATATTTCTTTGCAAATCTCCATTTGGTGTTCTTTAGCACCAAAATAGCCAAGAACTCTATTGTTGGAAGAAAATTTGACAAAGTAATTATATGAAAATCCATACACCATTCATATGAAATAAAAAATTTCTAGTGGATTCTTCATTTTTTAGGCAATTTGTCTTATCTATTAATGAGGATTCAATCACCAAAAAAGGTTATTTTCTGATATCCAATTAAACTCAAAGGATTTTAGATTTGAAAAAGGTATGGGCATAGAAATAAAACCCCAATTATCATCACAAAAGGTTTTAACTCTAGTATTACAATTATATCAAATCTAGACAGGTATGTGGAAAACTCAACAATCACAAACATGAAGTTTATATGCTAATAAATCATATGTAAATCTCACTAGCAATGGGTGAAGATGAATTTTAAACCCATTGAATAAATCATTGGGTGTAGATGGTTTTATTCTTACAAATAACTTTGTATAGAACTCTAATGAATCAAGTGCTTGGTAGACATGCATCCAAAATTTGGAAACAAGACAAGGCATGCACATTTTTAGATAAAAAAGACATGATAGTAAATGATTTAATAGATTATCTTGATGAATGTAGTCTCATGGAAATTTTTGATTGTAAGAAATGCACAAAAAATATTTATTAACAAGAACTAAGAAAAATATAAGTAAATACAACTAATAGGTAAAAAACTTAATTCTTTGACCTTTGTTAGTATCTTCATTTCATGTGCACAAATTAATTTTGTGGGTGAGGGTATGTATACACCATTAAATAATAGATAGTAGATGTTGTTTTTTCAAATTTTGTAGTTATTAATTTATGGTTGATAATATTTTAGGTAATGCATAAAATACAACTATTTGACCAAAAGCATGTTGAAGGAAGCATAAAGAGGCCTTGGGAATAAATATATTTGTGTCTTAATAGTCTTACCCCTACTTCCCATTCACTCTTCATAAGGAAGAACAAGTATTGTGAGTATTGTATTGCATGTAGGTTCCTTTCTCTTCCCTAAGTCCTTTCTTGCTTGCATCATTGATTCATAATAACTATTTTTACCCTAACTAAAAGTGGGAGTAATAGTTGGCAATAAAATTCCTCTATCCACTCATCTATATTCCCTCTTACATGAAATATTTTACCCCAATTAGTTAAATCCAATAATAATATTTTCTAATAAAATAAAATTTATTTGACATAAATATGTTTATTATGTTTAATAAAATAAGAAAATTATTTTATTTTAATTAAATCCTAAATAAATAAATAAAGATAATAAAACACACTTTATATAAAATCACAATAAGGATTTCCAAGTGTGTGTGTCCATGGAATCCATAATGACCTGTTGCCTTTACAATCATCTAGAAAGCCTCTCTTCAATGATATTCTCTTTGATTTGAGAGTGTCACTACTTTCCTGTTACATTCATAAATAGAGAAAAAAAAAATAGTTAGTCTAAATATAATCATGTTTTAAATCTAAAATTTTAAAAAATAATCAATAAAACATGTCTTAATTTGGCATCTACCTAATTCACATAATAATTAAAAACATTGCTTAAATTGTTTCTAATATCAAGTCAAAAGATAATCAACATAATATTTTCTACATTTCCTTATTGTTTCCCAACCACAATTAAATACATTAAATCAAGTATTTATAATTAGGCATTAAATATAGGTCATCAACTCGCTCCCTTAGACCCTTTTACATTACACTAGGCCTCTAGCTAGTTCAATTCTCTTGGCTCTCAACATGATCTCTAGGGAGTATTATAAATTTGAAATAGGGTGGTGAGGGCGAGTCTTCCAAGTCTAAACATTCACCTCACATATATCGAAACTATGAGTTTGTTTGTGAGTATGGATCTAAGGATGATTGGGTTATACATGACCGGTAATAGGGTATATCTATATTAGATCAAATAGTCTTCATAGATGAACTTTGTTGGGTGAGAAATTTGGCATTCATAGACAAGTAAATTAGAACAAGGCCAAATTTAATTTACTATATTTCATTTTGAAATATAAGATCTAACTAAATTACTATAATTGTAATCAAATTCCAAGGTCAGAGTGTTCAACCTATGTATGGTGGTCTTTCAAATCTTTATTACATAATGATGTTGAGTCCACAAGTATGTAAATAGTAAGGAAATAGTAAATATAGTACATGTAAAAAAATTAACCTTATATCAATGGTAATCTTAAAAATCACATTGGATATTGAACAAGTGGATGTTGGGCCTTTGAAATTAGGAACTATCAATAGGAGTGGCCATATATCTTACACTGAGGTAAACTTGACTATTTTTAATCATTAAATGTTTGTAAAATAATATTAGGTAGATTTTAAAAAATTAATAATTTTGTCTCATTTTTAGTTGATGACATCAATGATACTCTTCCTAGTATTCATACCACAATGGAGCATGGTGTTTCCATAGTATTATTATCTTTGATGCCTTTAATAGAGGTATGAGCTAGATTAGAAAAACTTATATTTTGTTTATTGTTTTATCCCACATCTATTATTGCAAATTTGAATCATCTTCATTTTTATTTTAGTTTGATTCTTGATGCTTGTCATAGGAGGTCAAAACTCTAGTTCGTTCCCCTTCGATAGATGAATTTAGAGGAAATGATTAGTTGAGAGAGATTATCAACTGGCAGTAAGTGATTATTTCATTATATGATGTTCTATAATTCATTTTTTATATATTAGTTTGTGTATATTTTTTTCTTTATTAAATAGATATCCAAAAACTTATGAGAGGAGTTCCACTCAATGAATTCAAAAGAAACCATCATTACTTGCCTCTCCACACTCGAAAATCAAAGGCGACTCATGATATCTTCCCTTCCCCTAGAGACAAGTGATTACATTAGGACTTTGTTGCCTACCTATATGTGTAGTGTAGACAATTGTACACCTTTACAATTTCACACTATGTTTGCATTCCCTTAATTAATTGGACTTAATTAAGCTTCTAATTTACCAAATTATGCATTCCAAAGCCTTATTATTCTCGTTTTTTGAAAGGGAAACCCGCATTAAAAAATTTCCAACAATAATTAAAACACCTTGGAAATTGTGTGTCCTAGATTTAGGTCCCAAGACCCATTCACCCAAGGGAAAATGGGTCCCCTTTAAGTGCCAAGACCCATTTTTAAATATGTTCAAGGCAGAATTTTAGTGATTCAAATTCAAGTTTCAAATTTTGGCTTTTGGAATCTATTTTTTAGGAAATTAGATAAACACCTATACATACAGTCTTTTTATCAATTCAAAACATCTAGCATTAAGGAAACTTTCACAAGAGAAAATGTTATTGTCAAGAGCATTGAAGAGCAGACTTATCAGTCATTTGCAACAACAATCAAGATCCTATAATCATGTCAAATTTCATGTGTGTTCATGTCATATTTTGAGCTAACATTGTGATGTAGGTTTCAAGCATTCAAGCATAAAATCAAGCAATCTATCAAGCTAATTCATGCAAGATCCAATCCTTAGAGAGGTGTGTTAGAATTTAGTCCTCTAGGGGAAGCCATTAAGGGTTTGGTGAGTTGTAACAATCTTTGTTCATTCATCAATTCCTTCCATTTATTATTATTTCATCATTAAGGTCTAATTACCAAACTGGGGTTGTTATGTGACTTTTTCCCCAAGAAGAAAAAGTTATGAAATAACCCTTTAAAATTAAAGGGAGAATAAAGGATATTATGATCATTTGATTAAATGAGATATTAATAAAGCATATGTGTAAAAGCTCTCTTAAGGAGGTGGAAACATAATTATTTATTTAAATAATTATTAAATGCAACCTTTGTGAAAGGGTGTGATGGTTTGGAAACCACTCCCTAAGGCTTATATAAACATTTATGTGAGACCTGGAAAGAGAGGGAGAAAAAGAAAAAAGAGAAAAAAAAAATCAAGTAGAGCACATTGTGGGAATAGGGTTCCAGGTTAGCAGACTATGAGTAGGATGGAGAAGGGGCACTCCTATAGTGGGTGTCCAACCTAGGATGGTCCTGGCCAGGGCATGGGTTTTGTGGCACGAGTGTTGAGCATTGTTTCGGTGGAACCAGCACTCGTGTAGAGCAACAAAGTCTACTTTCCTCCCATACTGCTCACAGACGGAAGAGACTGAACCAAGGACCATTCTAGCAATAGTTGGGGATTTCTTTTGCACATTTCCAAAGATAAGTATTAAAGCTTAATAAATTGTTTGAGCAATAAAGTGTTTAAATCTTTGAGTTTATTGAATTAATAATTTATTTACGGCATGATTGAATGTATTTGAGTGAAATTGTTGATCAATTTATTATATGCATTTAATTTCAAAGTCTTTACTTAAGCTTTAAATACTATTCTAAAATTTGTGCATAAAAGTTTTGGAATTAATCTGTGGAAACAATTTAAATCATTGCATTTTAAATTTGGGAATTAGTTTGGTTACATTTGGTATCACAGCCTGTATAGATCCTAATAGTAATATTATTTCGTTACATTTATTTTCTACAAAATATATATATATTTAAATATAATAATAATTTAAATTAATTTATACATCAATTGAAATTCGTGACTATTTATTATTCTCAAAGGTTAAATAGAAAAATGGAATAACTAATGGAGATAAATCAATTTTAGGGTTCCCATAAAATATCCAACTTTCACTAAATGGTTAAAAAACTTTCACCCCTTTGATTATTCGATTCATAAATTGATTCTCACTGGAAATCAATTTAAATTTAACATTTACCATATAGACAAAGTAAAATTCTTTTAACTCCTTCAACAAACTAAATTACAAACAAAAATTTAGTAGATTAAATTTACTTTGAAATTCCGCAGTAGAAAGTTAGATCCACTTTAAATTTATTTTAAAAACCACTATTGAAGTTCTCATTCCCTTTGAAATCTATGAACATTCGATGGAAGTTGTAATTATTTTTTACTTGCAATAAATGACACATTTTAACAGTTTTCCCAGTTGACTGTGCATTTGAATTACGATAGTGGTAGATTAATGCTTCATCTGAGAAGCCTGCACTTAAAGTGTGATATTGGCTTGTATTCTTAGAAGTATTTGCATAACTCTTCTGTCCCAACAATGGCGTGACTTGGTTGATTCGACGTAGGCACTTCCTGTAAGGAAAGATAATGGTTGTTCTCTATTCTATGCTCATGTACAATTCTAGAAGGGGGAGGAAACAATAGTGATGTTGTAGCAATGTGTCTTAAATTTCAGTAGATATTTTGGAAAATCCGTGAGCAATATTGGGAAAGGATGCCATTTTCCCTCTCTGAAAAGATAAGAAAATTGTGAGATGGGCACTAAAAGTCAGTTATTTCCAATGGGATAATGATACAGAATAAAATAATTGACTTCAATAATAGATCTCCCTATCAATATTATTCACAACCTTTAGAATGCGGACATAATTTGATACAAGGAAGAACTATGTTATTATAAGAATAATCAACCCTGAATAGAGCATTCCCCTTATTTGGATACAACCAGCTCACACGGTCTACCCGGTAGTAGATGAACTCATCCCAAGACCCTAAGGAATGGAAAAAATAAAAGAGTTTTGAGTTGTGTAACCAGTAAAAGAAGAAGACAAAATCTATATTCTTTTGAATTGCCTAATCTGCAATGATATTACAAACAATTGCAGGCATATTTGTAGCCCCAACGTATTACATTAACTCTTAAATAAAATGAATTCAAATGTCATATATTTTTACTATGGATAACCATAGAGACTAAGTTCTAAAAGGTAAGAAACTCTAAAAGCTAGTAATGACCAATTTGGCCTAAAAGTATACATTCCATCCCATACGTTTGTGTACCTTTGCCCTCAATCATATGGGAGACAGTACCTAGAAGGAAGTTCTTGGTAAGAAATTTGAAGACTCTAGTTTTCCATATAAGGTAAGATCGCCATGTTATCAAAGATCCTGTTGACACCTAAAAGCACTAAAAATTTATAATGTGTTGTGAGGTCTACGATATAGAATATTGGACCATTAAGCACTTGTAATTTGTAATTGTCTTAGTTAATAGCTAAAAGTAGGCAATATTGTCTTCTTGTTTGGTATTGTACTCAACCCATTGTCTTATTAAGTGAAATACAAGTAATATAATGTATTCTTATATATGATGATAGGACATGATGCTTAGTTTATAATAAGAACACCAGATAAATATATCTCTTGGTTGATTGAATTGGCAAGCTCATTGTTGTGAGACCACAATAGGTTGGATTTGCATCAAAATTTTCTGCCATGTTATTTTGACATTTTAAATATTAAATTTGAAGCAACTTAATGAAGTTGCCATAATAATGGTTATGTGAGTGTGCTTGGTATGATTCTTGAACTTGTTCATTTCCTCAAACAAGTAGCATACCTACCTAGTCAATTATGATCTTGTATATCGATAAGTATTTTGGATGAAAATGTTGTATAACTTGATTTCATATTTGAAACTTTAAAACTTTTATTTTATGCATATTTGTCCAACAGTCAGGGTACTTAAAATTTTGATCCTTTTTTTGTGGCCCTAACCACATGCCATTTTTTTAAAGTTAGCATCAACCACAGTAGTTAATAATGGTTTTGATAAACCATATGGACTATGTAGATCATGAGGTCTTTAGAAGAAACAAGGTTCCAACTTATTATCTTGCTTACGTACAAATTTACCCCATCTTGGTGATGATGAAAATGATTTATTTATTTCTTTGGATTGATATTAAATGCATATTCTTTGGCACTTGCATTATGACAATTCAATCATATTCCCCTTGAGAGTAGTTTTGATACATATGTTGTCAAAAGCTTAAATGATTGAAATTCTCAAAGTAGGTTATGTTACAACAATTCAAAGTATGATATGGAGAGTGTCATAATTTCAAAAAAAATTGAACTTATCCTTTACTTCCTTATAAGAATGACCTTGATGATTCACTCATGTAAGTCTAATAGTTTAATAATTCATGAAGCTCTAGACCAATTAATACATCACAACATTTCAAACACTTCAGAAGTATTGAATTCAAATTTGTTCATATTTCGAGTCTTTGAAGTTGTCTTTGAAATAGTATTTGTAATGGTGAGATTCATATACCCATACTAATTTTCATTTGGTTAAGAATGTATTTGAGAAAGTGATTTTACTATGACTATTATTTCTATCAAAAAAAAAGTGACACCTATATTTATCACTTAAATCTAATATAGTTTACATTGTGGGCCCATAACCCATAGGTCATTATATTCATGTTTTAAATTTAGAGAAACAATAATATGTTTAGAATAAATTGTTGAGAATAACATATTTATAGGATATAAAATCATAGGTGAGTTTTTTCTACATCTTGAACCTTGAAAATATTTTGTTGTTTAAATACATTGGTTGGAATGGAATAATCTTTTATGATTAAACATGGGGACATGTTGAAGTTTTACAGGGGGAGAGATAACCCTAATTTATTTTTATTGAATAGATATTTGTTCCTAAATTAAAATAAAATAAAAATAGAGTAATGAAGAATATTTAAGAAAATTATTTTAAAAGAGAGATTCATGATTATAAGAGACAACCTTTGTAAAAAGGGATAATTACTAAGCCACCTTATTATGCTAGGGCACACTATGTACGTTACACATATTTCTTGGCCTCAAATAAACCATGATATATGGTTTGGGTGATTGCTTATGATTGGTTTCAGATATTCAATAAAATACAATGTAGGGCATAAATAAATCAAAGATAGAGATTGTCGAACAAGCATGTGATTTTTTCATATATAGGGGTATAATTTATATATTTTATAGGAGAAATTTATGAATAAATGTGCATAAAAACCTTAACAAGTTAGAATTCATTTATAGAGATCTCAAGCCTAATCATATTTTGGTAGATAATAGTGTCCTAGTCATATTGAAAAATATTGGATTGCTTTGTGGATAAAAAATGAGACGTGTGACAAAAGGATTTTGTATGATTTATTGGGATCACTAATATAGAGATTTCTTGTGATGAACCTCCTTACATGAAGGAAAACATAACGAAAGAAATTATTGAATGAATTTTTTTGCTTTCTTGAAACAACATTGCCTCTATTCATTATTTGGAGGTACCAATGGCCTTGTCGATTCTCATATCATAGGACATGAGTCTATGCCAATCATCACTATTCTAGTCAAATTATCATTTTTAACCAATATTTTCTCTTGTTTTAATAGTGAAGGAAATATTAGACCTAATGTATTTCTATGAAAGTACTCAATGTATGATAATAGTTTACTATCATTGTTAATATACCTAGAAAGATTACCATGCTTTATTTTATTGTACCTTGTTATTGGACTTGATCAACCCAATAACTTTGTGCATATATTGAAAGATATGAACCCTTTTTAGGGATACTTTTTACTTGTTTTCCATTCAATTATACTTGACATATAGGAAAAGAGGATTCTCATGTAGTCCGGAATGCATGATTATCATCTTAGAATATATTTTAAGTATATCAATTATATAGTTCAAGAATGAGTGACTACATAGTATGGGATATGTATGTCATTTCACTAGATATATGTTATGTCAACAAATGATTTAATAATTTTATAGATTTAATGTTGAAGTTACATATATAAGATTTAAAATATCTATATTAAAGAAAATTGGTAACATGAGAGAAAATTGATAAGGTTGAAATATATGTGAGTAAACACATAGACTACCATTAGTTTCTTTGATTGTAAATTCCTAATATTTTTATGTGTACAACTCTTGAAATTGGAAAAAAAATGCTTTCTTGTAATTACTTAACTTAAAATACAATTAAAAAAGGGAGATATCTATGAATTAAGAGAAGAAAAGGATATAGATGAAGTAAATATATATACAATATTATGAAGAATAGTTATATTCAATATCAATTTCTTCAGTTATTGATTATGTGTTTGTTGAGTTGTGATGTAGATGCTTCATATGTGCTACTGAGGACAACAACTAATTTATAAGGGGAGAATTGTTATGTGACTTTTTCCCCAAGAAGAAAAAGTTATGAAATAACCCTTTAAAATTAAAGGGAGAGTAAAGGATATTATGATCCTTTGATTAAATGAGATATTAATAAAGCATATGTGTAAAAGCTCTCTTAAGGAGGTGGAAACATAATTATTTATTTAAATAATTATCAAATGCAACGTTTGTGAAAGGGTGTGATGGTTTGGAAACCACCCCCTAAGGCTTATATAAACATTTATGTGAGACCTGGAAAAAGAGGGAGAAAAAAAAAAGAGAAAAAAAAAAAATCAAGTAGAGCACATTGTGGGAATAGGGTTCCAAGTTAGCAGGCTGTGAGTAGGACAGAGAAGGGGAACTCCTATAGTGGGTGTTCAACCTGGGGTACAAGTGCGTGCACTCAGGATGGTCCTAGCTAGGGCATGGTTTTGTGGCACGAGTGTTGAGCATTGTTCCGGTGGAACCAACACTCGTGTAGAGCAGCAAAGTCTTTTTTCCTCCCAGACTGCTCACAGATGGAAGAAGCTGAACCAAGGACCATTCCAACAATAGTTGGGGATTTCTTTTGCACATTTCCAAATATAAGTATTAAAATCTTAATAAATTGTTTGAGCAATAAAGTGTTTAAATCTTTGAGTTTATTGAATTAATAATTTATTTACGGCATGATTGAATGTATTTGAATGAAATTGTTGATCAATTTATTATATGCATTTAATTTCAAAGTCTTTACTTAAGCTTTAAATACTATTCTAAAATTTGTGCATAAAAGTTTTGGAATTAATCTGTGGAAACAATTTAAATCATTGCATTTTAAATTTGGGAATTAGTTTGGTTACAGGGGTTTGACTAAGGCAAACCCCTATTCACCCAAAAAAGACATTTTTTCTTCCCTCTTTGTATGTGCAAATTTATAGGTGAAGCATTGAAATTTGATCAAAAGAGAAATTTTGCAAAGTTATCAAAGTTATCATCATTGTTGTCAAGCCATGAAAACTCAAATCCCAAATTTATTTTTAACTTTTTGACACTAAAATTTGGGGCAAATAGAAGCTTAGATCTTGCACCAGAGGACCTCCAAAGTTGAGGAAAAACCCTGTACAAATACCCATTTTCCCTTGGGTGAATGAGTCTTGCTACAAGCCTTGAAACCCACTTTTTTGGGTAGGTGCACACCATTCTTCCCTTCTCAAATCTACCTGCAAACTGTCATTTATGTTTTTGTTATAATAAAAATCTACATTTCAAGTGTTAATTCATGCAATTCACTTAGTCAATGCATTTTAAATTATCTCCCAAAAGTGCCAATTAGTCATTTTTGTCATAAGAAAACAATAGACCTTCCTAATAGGGTTGGCTCACCTCAAGGTTGAAAGTCAATCTTATCCTTGGGAGATCTCTTTTTCTAATGAAATTAGGGAAAGTGTAAGTTCATAGTTCACACACATTTTAATCATTTCATATTAAACACTACACCTACATTTTTCTATGTTTCATTTAGGTGAACCCGATATTGTACATCATAAATTCTAATTTGGAGGTCTCTAAAACCATAGATCTAGGATTTGCATTAGTTAGTCTTGCATCTCATTTAGGGTTTCAAAAGTGTATTTTGCATCATTCAAAATTGCATTTTTGTATCAATTAAATTCACAAAAATCCAAAAATATGGCATAAATCTTGCACCCATCTTCCATATTAGTTGTATCAAAGGTGTCTTCTAGTCATTTAGATCAAAAATTTAGTCAAAATCGCATCTAAAAAGTTGTCATTTTGTTCACTCTTTTTCATAATTTTCATTTGCATCTAATCAGTGAATTCTAGAAAATCTATCACAGTAGAAACATTCTACAACCTGAAACAAAAAACATAAGCACTAGTTCAGACAATGAAATTTTTATTTTTCAGAACTCTAAGCAAGGACCCATTCACCCTTTGGAAAATCTATCCTTGTACAAGGGTCCTAAAAAAATTCTACATGCATCACTGTCTTTGTTTCAACTTCCAATTTCTACTGCTAAAACTATACTTTGAAATTCTAAAAAAATTGTTATTTTATGTGCAAGAAAAGTGTCATTTTGCTTGATTTGTTGTAAATTTGGAAAAAAATGTATTGTATTGTAGTATTGAAATTCACTAGATCTATAGGACAATTGTTTACATTTTTGAAGCAATGCATGTTTTGGACAAATTACTTCTCATTTTTGCATAAATAGAAGCATGTTTCCTTTTCAAAGATGTGGGTTTGATATGGTAAAGAATGGATTGTATAATTACAATCCACCTAGTTATGAGCACAATCTAGGGACACAAAATAAGTTCATTCAAAAGCATGTTATTCATCCTCCAAGTGTTTTCCCTAATTATGAGAATACCTTAGTGCAAGAGAACAAAATCATTGACACATTTATTAATATCACCTTGCCTATCCCTCATTCAACCCCTAATATCTCTCCCATTTATGAGGATGATTTGATACAACAGGATACAATCATAGAAAATCATGAGAATCATATTTTTTCTTCTCCTGATACATCTCCTACTTGTGACAAAGGTATCTTGGTGTTAGAAGTTCCAATTATCAAATGCCATGAGAATATTTTTTGTCCCTCTCCCCCTACTTCTCCCACTTGGGAAGATATTATGTCACAAGAGGATGAGATCATTGACACATTTCTTAACATAACTTTTTCTAGTCTTCACTCAACCCCTAATATTTCTCCCATTTGTGAGAATGATTTGATAGAAGAGGATGCAAGCATTGACAATCATGACAATCCTAGTTGTTCTTTTCTCAACACCTCTCCTACTTGTGATGAAGGTGTCTTGGTGTTGGGAGATTAAATCATTCAGCATCATGAGAATATTATTTTCTTCTCTCCTAAAGCCTCTCCTACTTGGGAAGATATTTTTGGACATAAAGATGACAAGAAGGCTTGCTTCTATGAACATGCTAAGGTCACCTTAGATTCTCCCTCATGTGAAATTCATCAACAAGAACTCACATCCATTGAGGTTATGAACACACAAGTATCCATTAGATCTCACTTGATTATAGGACCTCCTAAAAATCCATTTGGACATCCTAAGAGTCCTCTAATCATTGGACCACCTAAGATTCCTCTAATCATTGGACCACCTAAGATTCCTCATTGAACCTCCCAAGAGTCCTCTAATCATTGGAACACCTAAGATTCCTTTTGAACCTCCTAAGAGTCCTTTATTTATTAGACCTCCTAAGACACTTCTTATCATAGGACCACCTCAACACCAACCAAAACCTCTAAAATCTATACTAAATTTTGCAAGGTAACTCACTAGTAACAATGTTTTGTAGCAACCTATTTTATCGTTAGTCAAAAACAATGTTTTGTAGAAACCAAGTTATAATACTGTTGGTCATACATATAACACAAGGGACAATAGACAAAAAAAAAATCATTCCTACATTGATACCACTCCCTCAACCCATTTTATCTAGTGCTCCTTGTTTTCCTTTCCATAATGGAAAGGAGTATGCTCTTATGGAGCTTTGTAATACTCCTACTAAGATATCCTTGTGGGATTTGATTCAATCCTCACCTTTTTACCATGGCATTCTCCATAATTATTTGCAACAAGTTATCATCCCTCGTAGTGTACAACCAAATTATGTGGTAGCTATGATTGAGAATATGAATCCACCTAATTTGGACATTACCTTTCATCAAGATGAGTTACCTCAATTAGAAGTGAAAAAACAAAATGAGGCTTTGATGATAATGGATGTCTTTAACAATATTGGGATACGATGCACTCTCATTGATAATGGTTCAACACTCAATGTTTGTAGCATAAGCCTTTTAGATACAATTGGGGTAGACAAGAGAAAAATTCAACCAGACTCTTTTTCTATCCATGGATTTGATAATGTGGGAAAACAACCACTTGGTGTGATAACATTACCTATTAGAATTGGTAAAGTTACGTTGCAAATTTCTATCCATGTCATGTGTAATGATCGTTCATATAATATTCTCTTAGGTAGACCATGGATTCATGCAATAAATGTGGTGCCTTAAACATTACATTGCCTAGTGAAGTACACCTACAACAATAAGGTTAACATAATAAAAGTTGACCTACAATCAGAAAATTGTTTGCAAATTGAAATAGGAATGAAAAATCCTCTTACAACATTGACATCAAATACAAAAGTGGAACCAATACAAGAATAAGAAGATAAGTGTTTGTAATCAATCACAAAGGTATTGGATGATGATTGGGGTTCATTATATTTTACACATACATTCATGGGAGAATACAAGATTACACACAAATCAAGAAAAGAGAAAGAAGCTACCATAATATCCACACAAGTTGGGTCACTAAAACCATGTGAGCCCAAAACTTTTAGCAAAGAAGAGGAACACAATAATTATACATCCACATATGATGAGTGTGATCATGATAAACCACCAAATCCAAAAGAAATGTAAAAATTTTATAGAAGAGGTTATGAGATTTTGAAACAACTTGGCTATAATGGAAAAGGATGTGGTGTCAAAGAGCAAGGTATTTGTGTCCCTATAGATCCTACCTCACAAGAACAAACAATAGGTCTTGGTTATTTTCTTTCAAAATAAATGAAAGCATCAAAAAAACCTTCACTTAATATCAATATCATCACACAAAACACTACTAGGAAAAATATACATCATGGTCATTATATTGCTTCATATTTAAACACATATTTTAGTGATGATTGGGGTTCATTAGATTTTACACTCTCCTTTTTGGGAGAGTACAAAATCTCACAATCTAAACCTAGACATTCTTGTGTATGTATGACACCTTATAGTAAGCAAGAAAGATCTTTGTCACAAAATCAAGGAATGTCTTCTACTATTGATCAAGAATGTACCTTGTCGAGGCTTCTCCAAGATCGCTTGATATCTCTCCCTCCAAGAACATGAAAGAAATTCTACTAAAAAAGCTCATTTTGTGTATATCATCAAGTGCATGGTCATTCTACCAATGAGTGTAAGGATTTGAGTAATAAAATGCAATAACTTAAGGATTGTGGTGCTCTTCCTTTTGTTGATGCACCTATTTCCTCTAATTGATAATGATTTTCATCATATCATGTTGCTCATCACTATGTGGCATTGGTAGCTTCATGTGTTTTCTCATTACCATTCATGGTGGTACAATCTTAAGTGCAACCATATTTCTCATGGCAACAACATGATAGTCCTTGGTGGTTGTCTTTGTCCCTATGTTTGAGGAGAAAGGATAACTAGTTTTTGGCGGTGTACATTCTTTTCAAGGATCCCCTCTTACTCTCTTTCTACTTAAAATACCAACATGGAATGTATGTTGACATTTTAAGTGGGGGATTATAAGTCCCCCACTCATTGATTGCATGTTCCCTTCTTAGTGATGATAACATACATCTCCTAGGAAGTGTGACCTTTACATTGAAATTATTGCATTGACATTTTGACCAAAGGTTGATGCCAATGGTGGAAAATGATGGATTCTAGGCTTGAGAGACACACTTATCATGTCCTAATGACTTGTTTCCTAGTGTTCCCATCTTCCATCTTCTTGCTTCACTTTGTTCACAAAGTTTGAACTTAGTGTATCATTATCATAACATATTGATCATGGTGTGGCACCTTATCAAAGTTATTAGGGAGTATAACTTTTGACATGGTTGACGTATGGGAGCCTATAGACCTAGCATGACTTGCCCATCTACCACTTGTTGTTATGAGTTCATGCCTGGTAGACCTAGTGTGTGTTTCTCATTTTTGGACAAACTATTTAGGCTTGATCCATACCTTTTGGACAAACAGTCCAAGCTTGATCCACCCTTTTTTCCTCTTTGCATTAATTTTGACAGTGTATGTTTGTATATCTTGTCTTGCTACTTCATATCATACATATGTGTGTGTCCCTTTGTTATTATGTTGGATTTCCATGGGGTCTTGATCCTAGGGTCTTGGCCACCTCATTGATCTTTGTCATCCTATTTAGCCAAATATTATTGAAAATAACCAAAAATTCTCACCAACACCAACCCATGTTACACCAAGTTGTGGTGGTTTTTCTCTAAGATGATATATGAGTACCTCTTACTAGTAGAATAACATTATATAAGGAGTGTATATATGAAAATGTTTTGGGTTACATCCAATTTATATATTTTTAATGAGAGATTAATTGGATATGACTGATTTGAAGTATCAAGGGCTCTCATTACTTAATAGGCTTGTGAGAATGAGGAGAGGAAAAGTGTTTCCATGTGGTTGGTGGATGGGGAGGGATATAAGATTAAAGTGAAATAAGTAGCTGAGGATTCTCTTGGAAGAAGTGAATGGATGTGATTGGAAGGATACTTAGGAGTACCTTATGGGTATGGGAAAATCTTTGACCCATATGACATGTACCAAGATTCATGTCACATGTACAAAAGGCCCATACCTTGTGTAATAAGACTCATTCCTATGTACACATTTGGAGAATGTACATGATTTGAGGTGATTAATGGATGTTAGTAGTGTGCAAGGGGAATTAGTGGGCTAATTGGTTTTAGCCCACTTAATGAAAAGTACATAAAATAAAAATAAATAAATAAATATGATATATTTATTTAATTTTTGGGATGGGGATGGGGGACTTAGAGAAATAAATATTTGGATGTATTTATCTAAGGTGGACTATAGAAGGATTATTAAATGATTTGATGCTAGGAATAGGATTGAGTGAATAGTGGATGAATAGTGATTTTATTAATTAAATATAAAATATTATTTTAGTGATAATGAGATAAAAATTGGACAATTAATCTAATAAATAGGAGTTTATTCAATCAATTATAGAGGAAATGGTTGAGGTTGAGCTAAATTGATATTGTGTTAATGTCAGTGTTTATAGCTATCTTTATCTATATTGGGATTACAAATGTGATTAGTTAATGATCTCAACATCATGTACTTTACATCTATAAATATGTATATACACACACATGTTCATAGATGGATATTATTATTATTATTATTGTGTTAACATTCTAGATGATTGACGTTTATTATAAATTTTCATGTTAAGATGATGTACATTGATATTAAGTTATTTTGGATGTCATGATTATATGATGTATGTGATATTTTACCCCATTGAATGATTGTTGATTCTTTTGGCTATTATGTATGGTGCAAGTATGATTGACGTGTGACTTGAGTTTGTTGGTACATAGTTATTTCTCCACATAAGTATGTAGGTCTAGATGATTACTCTAGTATTAATTATACCAAAGATGCTACTTTGGGTTGATTTGTTTGGTAACCTCTATCACACTTGGTTCAAGTGTGAGATGGGTCTTGTTTACCCCATTTGAGCCTAGATCCAAATTGGCGACAATTCAAGAATCCATGTGTTGTGGAAAATCCATAAATGTATGATTTTGATGATGGTTGTTTGTTTCCATATTTGCATTCCAATTATATTTTAAGGTTAAATCATTTTATTTTAGTGATGTTTGATGCATTTAAAAAATCAAGAAATTGGGAAATAAAAAGGGGAATTGCTAGTTAAATAGTTTGGAAATCATACTTAATTTATTTTGATTAGTTATTGCTTGGAAAAGTAATTTGGATGATTTATTATCCTCAAAAATGAAAAAGGATTTCTAAGCATTTTAAGTATTTGTTAAATGTGATATTTTGTGAGAGGAAAATTATAAAAGGAAAATAAAAGGAAAAAAGTTAGAAAGGAAAAAGGAATGACAAGGGAAATAAATATTTTCATATAAAGGAAAGGATAAGGATATTAGTAAGGATTCGCTCTCAACTTGTTCAGAAACTAGTGTTGATGATGAAGATGAATGGAATGAGGAAGAGGAGGGTGGTTCATCATCCCTTGTGGTGGCCCCCTCTTCAAAAAGAAAGAAGGGAACCTTAAGAGGAAGAGTGCTGCTAAGAAGTTGGTTTTGCAAGAGACGGATTCCTATGGGTCCCCTTCTATTGGCAATGATACTAATATTGTCTCAGGGAGCTCTCATTCTAAGGAGGATAATGTACTGCATGGAGTCTAGTGTGGAGAGCCATATGGAGAAGGTCATGTTTGATGATGTAGGGGTTAAGGAAGGAAAGGAATTGTCGTGAAGGGATTTCAAACAAATTGCAAAGCTACAAAATCAGGTTGAAAAAGGTGGTATGAATAGTGGCAAGGCTCCGGGTAAGAAGAAGAGTGTTGAGGAAATTGTTGTTAAAATCAATAACTCCCCTGTTCAACAGGCACCCAGTGTGGAGATTTTGAGTGGTAGGTCGTTGCGTAAGGATGAGGGGGTGAATCTGAACTTTGGAAAGCCTGGGCCCCTGAAGATCAACCCTCTCTCTAAGGAATTCTCGTACCTGAATGAGAAAAATACTACAATGTTCAAGCTTCTCAATATGGCGTGTTCAGGGGAAACATGCACTTTCTAGTTTGCCAAGTGGGTACTTTAGGAATTTAATAAGGTAAACATTAAGATTAGGGGTCTAAAAGAAAATATGCAAAATGTGTCAAAGGTTTCTTCAGATATTATGATTGAGAGACTGGTTGATTTGGAATGCTCCTTTTCGAACTTTACGACCTTGTGTGAGATTTTCCTTTTTGAAATGGAGGCTAAGATTAATGAAACAAATGCAGATATCAAGAAACTGCTATAAGTTAGTCACTGTTTGGTAAAACATAGTGTGGAATCCCTAGAGGTCTTATTTAATAAGAATAGTCAATTAAGGGAAGACCAGCTTTACTTTGCGAAGATGTTGGAGAAAGATAAGTCTTCAAAAGGCAAGGGGAAGAAGAGCGGAAAAGATGAGGCCAAGGGCTCATGTATCAGGACTAGGGGAAACCTTAGGAAGACCTTTGAGGAGGAAAAACAAGAACTATTGGATATGGTCAATCTACACTGAAAGTAGGAGATCGAGGTGGCTAACACCTTGAATAATATGTAGTGTATTTTTCTGTGTTTTTTGTTTTGTTGTTGTTTGGTTGCTATTGTTATGTTGTTAGCTTAATTTTGGTTGTTGTTGATGCTTCAATGTCTTTCTCTTTGAGAAGCTTTTCATCTTTTGTGTTGTAAAGGGTTTCGGGTCCCTTCAAAACCTATTTTTCCAATATAATCAAAACAAGGGAAATAAAGATTTTCATATGGGCATGTTGAAAATGAAGGTGAAATTGGAGCTTAAAACTTGTAAAACTATGAGACTGTAGATCTAATTAAGTGTTCTTTGTCACAATTCTTTGTGTATGATTAATCTTTTTAGATCAATTTTACCAATTGTAGAAAGAGACATAAGATTGTAGAAGAATGAGATAAGAAGATAGAAGTGATAGCATATACGTGGAGAAACCCTTTTGGTAAAAAAACTCCACCAAAATCAATAGTGCTTGTATTATTTAACCTTAGAACAAGATTACAATAATACTGTATCAATCCTTGATTGATATGCTTCGTTTTCCTTCAACAATCCTTCTTCACAACCTACACAAAACTCTCATGGAACTCTCATACACTTTTTGAGCACAAGCTATCCATGCATTCCATGTGACCAAGCATGAATCCACACATCCCATGCCATGCTTCAAACCCTCCCACATGCACAAGCTCAACCTGCTAACCTGCTACAAACTCTAATGCAATTGTTGTAATAAATAGACAATTAATGAGCATGTAAACTCATAAGCGTTATCAAATACAAGAGCATAAAGCTCCTCTCAAAAATCTATGCCTAGATTGTGCAAGTAGAGTTCCAATGTGTAATCTAAGTTCAAACCAAAGTCTTCCTCAAATTAGGCGCCCCAAATTGAACACTTAACTAAACATTGGTCAAGAAAATATCTTGTAGGAATCACCTCAAAGTTGGCACCCAAGAATGGGCCCACTTAACTGAGCCTTGTAAATATCTTCTCATGCAAAAGGTGTTAACTAAAAGATGCCAACTTGGGCACCCAAAGTGGGTCCAAGTTAATCCTTGTTAACTGAAACATATCTCTCCACCAATTCATGCAAACATTATGCATGATTGATCATCCCCACTTAACTAAAAGTATCCACCTATTATTTGTCATGCAACTGAAGTCATTAGTCATGCAACTCAAGTCAACTGAAGTCAACTAGCATTCAACTCAAACTAACTACATGCAACTGAAGATAACTGAACCATAACTGAACTGAACTGAACTGATACTAAACTAAACTAAACTCCACTCATGTAAATATCAATCCCTACTTTGTAGGATCTTTACATGTATTACTGAAGTGTTATCAATCCTCCAAATAGTTAACTTAAGCAAGGTGGGTTCCACCTTCCATGTGGGTGCCCCATGTGCTCCTATTTTGTAGGAGCTCTTCTTGGACTTCCCCACATGTTCCTATCATTTAGGAATAATCACAAATGTCAATTTACATGTTCATTTCATTTGAATTTCATCTCTTTCTAATCCTAGTGTTGGGGAACACTTTCCAAGGACTTAGGAGATACATGAAATATGTTTAGGATTGCAATTAAATGGCATTATATTCCCAACATTCTCCCACTTGACATTATACATTGCAATTATTCTAAACAAGGAATCATTATCATATAACCTTCTCATCAGGTCTATGATGGACTCACATCCATTTCTAGGTGTAGGCTCCTCGGTCTTTATTGTTGAAAAACTTTTATAACAATTAACCATTCCAACACATATCTCTTAACATAAGAAATATCCGGCCTAACCTAAGTCTCTCTAGTATCCATGAGCACCCACCAATCAATCCATGCCAACTTCAAATGCAACCTGCATAATCATGAAGCTCCAAGCAAATGATTAATACTCAAAACCAAAGAGAACTACATCATCTCCAAAGGAAGAACAATAACACCTTTCCCAAAAACTCTAAGGGTCCTCCATGAAACAAGATGTTAAAACCTCTTCAAATCACATGAAGATAACCATATCCTACCAAAGCTCCCACTGAACTGTGATATTGAGCTATACATGGCAACAAGATAAACATCAAACCATCACTGTCAAAAGCTCCCACTGAAACATGTAACCAAGCTATCCATGATATCGTGATAACCATCTCCTAAATGAAGATCATCCATGGCCTCAACACAATCAAAGAATCTGTTGTAAACTACACAACTCCCAAAAGGTCAAGAAAACCATAATCTCTAAACCAAGAAGATAAAACACACTTATTTTACAAATCAACAATAACACAATAGTAAAATCTCCCACTACGGCCAAAAAACCTTCAAACTTTTAAGAGAAAGGTGTTCCAAACTCTACCCAACCATTAGCTCTGATACCAAATGTTGAAAATGGAGGTAATTAGGTGTTCTTTGTCACAATTCTTTGTGTATGATTAATCTGTTTAGATCAATTTTACCAATTGTAGAAAGAGACAGAAGATTGTAGAAGAATGAGACAAGAAGATAGAAGTGACAACATATATGTGGAGAAACCCTCTTGGGAAAAAAACTCCACCAAAATCAATAGTGCTTGTATTATTTAACCTTAGAACAAGATTATAATAATATTGTATCAATCCTTGATTGATATGCTTCATTTTCCTTCAACAATCCTTCTTCACAACCTGCACAAAACTCTCATGGAACTCTCATATACTTTATGCAGCACAAGCTATCCATGCATTCCATGTGACCAAGCATGAATCCACGCATCCCATGCCATCCTTCAAACCCTCACACATGCACAAGCTCAACCTGCTAACCTGCTACAAACTCTAATGCAATTGCTGCAATAAATAGACAATTAATGAGCATGTAAACTCATAAGAGTTATCAAATATAAGTGCATAAAGCTCCTCTCAAAAATATACACTAGATTGTGCAAGTAGAGTTCCAATGTGTAATCTAAGTTCAAACCAAAGTCTTCCTCAATTTAGGCACCCCAAACTGTACACTTAATTGAATGTTGGTCAAGAAAATATCTTGCAAGCATCACCTCAAAGTTGGCATCCAAGAATGGTCCCATTTAACTAAGCCTTGTAAATATCTTCTCATGCAAAAGGTGTTAACTCAAATATGCCAACTTGGGCGCCCAAGGTGGGTCCAAGTCAATCTTAGTTAACTGAAACATATATCTCCACCAATTCATGCAAACATTATGCATGATTGATCATCCCCACTTAAACTAAAATTATCCCCCTGTTATTTGTCATGCAACTGAAGTCATTAATCATATAACTCAAGTCAACTGACATTCAACTCAAATGAACTACATGCAACTGAAGATAATTGAACCATAACTGAACTAAACTGAACTGAACTCCACTCATGCAAATATCAATCCCTACTTTGTAGGATTTTTACATGCATTACTGAAGTGTTATCAATCCTCCAAATAGTTAACTTAAGCAAGGTGGGTTCCACCTTCCATGTGGGCGCCCCATGTGCTCCTATTTTGTAGGAGCACTTCTTGGATGCCCCCACATGTTCCTATCATTTAGGAATAATTACAAATGTCAATTTACATGTTCATTTCATTTGAATTTAATCTCTTTCTAATCCTAGTGTTGGGGAACACTTTCCAAGGACTTGGGAGATACATGAAATATGTTTAGGATTACAATTAAATGGCATCCTATTCCCAACAGGGCATTCTCTCATTTTTACCAAAACAACAGTCTCTCAACCTTTCAAAGAATGGAAAGACAACGGAAGAAGATTACATTGGAAGGAAATTGATTGAATGGAAAATTGCATGCGAATGGATTGTATTGTGGTAAGGAGTGGATTGAAAGTGATTGTGTCTCTCCAAAAACCTCTTAGAGTACTTGAATTTCATATGGTTAAAACTTAAAAAATGAAAGGTATTTTTTTTTCCCATTTGTTTAGTAATTTAAGTTTTTTATTTATGCTTTACCATGCCCACTCTAGTGATTGCATATGGCTTCAAATTGTGGGTTTAATTGTTGCATTTTCATAGAGTTTTTATTATTTTTAAAATTTTAGAAAATGTTTATTTTTAAGATATGATTATGGCAAAAAAAATATTCATTACTGAAATGTGAATTTTATTGGAAAATAATAATGTTGTACATATTTGGATCAAAAGGGCATATTTGATTATAAACATTTTTCTTGATTGAAAAGTTGAAATATTTAAGGTTCATTAATGGGGGAATATAAATTTTATAGTTTTTATATTAATAAATAAATTTAAAAAGTTGAATTGTGAATGCATACAAATGAATTAACATGGCTTCTTAATATTTTTCGATTTAGAATAGTTTTAGAATACTTCAAAAAAATGATATTTTATTGCATTGATTCTCATACCATGCTTAAATAGTGATTTGACATGAGGAACCTAGGATTTGAGGTATATGGTGTAGGAAGGGATTCACTCTCAACGTTTGCCTAGATACATAGAGAACACACATGTAAGCTTTGTAAATAAAGTGATAATTAAAATTGATTAGGTAAACTAAATGAACTAAGATGTTACATCTATGACATACCTATTACACTTGTAAAGGCTTTGTATAGGCATAAAAGGTTGCCAGTGTATGAAAATATTAATTATGTACCCCTATGGGGTGAATGAGATGCATAATCAATCCCATGTATCCATAACTTCAAGCTACTACAATAACACTTCTTATTGTACCTCTAAGATCCTCGTCGTTATTGCCATTAGATTTTGTATCCAATTTTGAGACCTAAATCTCACCATGTGTGTGGTTGGTTGAGATCGTGGTTGACATGTGTATGCTATGTGATGTGGTTGATCTCTAATCCTTGTTTTTTAGTGATGTGTCCCCTTTGGGCATGCTTATGCCATAATGGTTTATCGTGCACCTATTTGGATTGTGTATACCATGTTGATTGATCATATTTTTGGCATGTGTATGTTATGATGGAAATTTGTAATGTTTGGAAAGTGTGAGAACCATACTCCCCTTGTTTTGCATGAGAGTTTGTGGTTGTACCCAAGTGACTATCTCCTAGCACAATGGGGTGGACCTATGAGTACCATATGGTTGAGTGGCACTAAACTATTGTTGGTAATTGGTAGACTTGGAAGATTCTTCTAGGAGAGCATAATGGGACCTCATGGTACCTTTACTACTATATATTTTTCATTATTGAAAAATGTAAATATTATAAAATGGGTCTTTAAGAACATTGTAATAATGATTATGATAATGTTTCTTATTACTTCATGATGTGGGTTATGATCCATTCATATTTAGGATGAGACCCTTTCAATGTAATAATTTATTGATGTCATCTTGTATTTTTTCACACCACATTTTGTGAGGGTATTGGTATGTTTAGAATGTTGAAATCGTGATAATTGGCTTTGATAGTTTTAAGTTATTTGATTCTTTACATGATACTTATGGATTTTCTAGAGTTGCATCACATTCCATCCATATAGGTGGCCATGATCCTATTATGTATTTTAGCACATGTCAATATTGGTATCAAATGGGCATAGTATTTTGTAACACTTTCACTATATTTGATTGTGGTTGTTGGTAAAATGAATTTAGAGCATATTTGATTTGGGCATAAAATGAACTTAATATCTTAGAAAATATTAAAATTTGGTGTCTTTGGGATGTTGGATATATCCATTCCCCCATTGTTGTCCTTTGTGTTTGTGAACACATCACAAGGTGGTGGTGTTTGTCATTTTGGTATCCCTTGTTGATATCCTTGCACTTCGGGAATTGTCTCTTCCTTTTGCACATGGTTTAGAGATCAAGTGTGATTTCCTAATCATCCACCTTAGCTTTCTAGTTTTTTGTAGGTGCTTTTTTGGGTGTCTCCTATGTTAGAGAAACCTAGTTGGGAGTCCACGATGAGCTCTTGAAGCAACCTTTTGTTCGACCTATGCTTATAGGTCAAGCATAAAACAAATTTGGCAACTATAGTGTGACACACTAGAGCCCTTCTCATGTGTTGGTGTTCTTCCTAGGTATTGTAGCCCTCTTGACACAATGTCCTCTATTAGATAATGACCATTTCCAGTCATTTTTTAGGGAAACATTGTATATAGAATTTATTCCCTTGTGTTTTTTGAGTCTTCCCATGTTTACACTTGGTCGATTGTGTCCTTAATTAGGAGATATTCCCCACTTTTGCATTAAGAAGCATGCCTTATATGAAAATGACCAGTTGTCATTTCGATTGGAGGGCATGTACCTCCTAGTAAAGAAACCTCTTGTGAAAGTTTGACCCTCATATTTAGGCTTCATTTGTGTTTTCGTGGAGTGGATTGGAGTTAGTTGCATTGTCATCCTACTTCATGCTTAGGTTATCGATGGTCATTCTAACTAGTTGAGGTTTTGTGTCTCCTAGTTGTTCTTACTTGTATAGGTTTCCCTTAGTGTTGTGAGTGTCATTGGGTGTTCTTAGGGAATGGATTCAAGTTAGATGAATCACTCATCCTATCCTTGTCTTGTGTTTTTGAGAGAACGGGATCATTAGTTAGTAGAACTTGATCACTATTATAGTGTAGTTCTACTGTCATAGGTTCATCGTGCTGACTTCACCACATAGTTTGTAAATCTTCCTCTTGTTCCACCTTTCTTTGGCATTGGTGATGTCTTTGTGTTGTCGATGTCCTTGTTTTATTATGCTTGACATGACACTTTGTGTGCACATTAGCTCACATAATGCAACATGTCAATGTCGTATTGTGAATACTAGAGTCATTCTTGTGTTTCTCTTTCAAAAAAAACCTCTTAGCTAATTTCTTAGGCATTGCACCCCTTAACAAAATGGAGTTGTAAATATAGCATATAGTGTCACAAGTTTATCAAAGACAAAAGGATCATAAGCCACCAAAGATAGGAACATATAAAAATTAGAAATATAGACATCTCAATTAGAGAACATGCCCTATGAAGATATATGGTGATGGAGTAATCCAAGGGTAGTTAGATGGGATCAAACATGTATACCACTTTTATATGCTCAAAATATATTTAAGGTATATTAAACATACACAAATAAGGGTGGATTCAAAACCTGATCTAATCTGATATGAATGATATACAATTAAAAAAAATAGATATGAAAATCCTAAATAAAAAAGCTAAACCTTAGGAGGTGGAAGATAATTTAGATTTTAAAAAAAAAAGAATGTTTTACATTAATTATCTAGACTAATCAAACAAATGTATTTAGTTAAGCACTGAATAATTAAGATAATAGACATGTGTTAATCATAGAAATTCATCATAACTAATGGTCAAATAAATTTTAAAAACAAATATCGTAGTTTTGATACAAAATCCTCTACCCAAATTCATTTGCTTCCAAGACTGATACACGTAATTATAAAATTGACTCTGATCTATGGATGACCTTGTAACTCATGTTAATAATCAACTAATTTTTGCAATCTAAAACTTGTTTGCTTCAATATTTTTATATACAAATTTGGTAAGGGTTGTTTAAGAATACCTTTCAAAAATGAAAACATAAAAGAATATCCTATTTAATCTTTTATTAAGATAAAAATATAATAGTACATAATTTAAGAAAAAGGTCAGCGCCGAAAAGACATACCCTCAAAATCTAAACAGAACAAATTCGGAAACAAAGACAAACATGCCAAACCCAAACAATACTAAACAGCTACAACAGCCCAGATTTATAGATTAGATTGTTTTCCTTTTGAACCATCTGAAATCCCTCGGAAGAATTGCTCAGCCTTCCCTAACTATAAAAAGAGCATAAAAATAGTGCTCCTCGTCTGTGGGAGGATCAATCACCAGCAAAAAATCTCAGAATTAATGAAATCTAGAGTGGAGAAGAGTCTATTGAAGCCACCTCCCTGATCTATCAGTGTCTCCCATTCATCCATCTCTTGGAAATCATTTTAAAAACATTCACTTCGAAATTCTGCCCATTTTCTGGCTTTCTGCATTCAAACTCTTAATCGAAAAATACATGCGCATAAAGACTGGATTGCATAGCTCGACTCAGGTTCGATTCGGCTATAGAGAGCAAATGCAGCTACTTGGCTTGTTCTATCGTCGGCGGGCATAGAAGCCCAAGTGCAGGTGGGTAAAAGCTTCAGATGAGTTTGGCGGATATGCTCTTCACTCTTTTCCAGTGAATCCCCTGCCTCCGCATACACAATCTGGAACTTTCGCCTACCACGGCTTTCCTCTATTATCCTTTCAATTTCCTTCCGCACCATTTGTAAAACACTGTTATTGCAGTCAAAAGATAGATCGCATATTATCAAGAATACACTGACTTCCACTGCAAAACAAGATCAAGACCACTCTACCAGCTGTCCACCATCACCCTCCACGCCCACAAATCTGCTTCTATCATGAAACAGAGTATGCTCAACAGTAGCAGGAACTCATCATCATGCTGAGAGATGCTACGCGAGAAGATGAAAATAACAATTGTAACAAGAAAAAATGTCTTTCAAGCTAAACGCTTAAACAATTAAGCCTCACTAAACAAGAAAAAGAAACTTTTTACCACATCAGACCTTGCTGTTCATACTCACCCCGGCCGTCCACAATCAAAGGGTAGCGGTGTCCTATTTGTTCTCAACGCTGAATCAGTGACCATGATCCATCCATAGTTAGGAAAAGTGAGCTTTTTACTTAACTAAGATGTCCACTGCCTCTTCATCCACTGATTCACAAAATGGTGCTCTCAGTTCCATAAATAAAGTTAAGGATCTGAAAACCACCATTGAGAGTCTTCAAATTGTGCCAACCACTAATGGCCAGAAATTTCAAAGATTGAGCTAGCCCAATGAATCTGGATGGTTCTCTAAGTTGGAACAGCCAATCAAAATCATGAATCTGGATGGCTCTCTAAGTTGGAACAGCCAATGAAACCAGATGCTTCAAAGCAGATAGAGTGCCA
Organism: Sequoia sempervirens; assembly: GCA_007258455.2. Classification (NCBI taxonomy): domain Eukaryota; kingdom Viridiplantae; phylum Streptophyta; class Pinopsida; order Cupressales; family Cupressaceae; genus Sequoia; species Sequoia sempervirens. The sequence goes on from VDFB02138903.1 coordinate 56,555, forward strand.
AAGTTTTTAGGTAATGCAATCAGGTTCTCACAATTATTTAAAGAAAACATTTTCAAAGTGGATAGATTTTCCAAGCTATCTAGCCAAAAAGTAAACTAACTGCATTCGTCCATACATAAAGATAGTAAAGATTGAGTTGTCAGAAGGTGGGTTGAAAGTTGGCAAAACTTAGGGCAACAGGATAAATCCAAGAATTACAAAGCAAATAGGTTTTCAATGTTCTCTAGAAGTGTAGTGAGAATACCGCATCTACTTAGGCCCAATTTAGTGAGACTCTAGTTGGCTAGAGCGTGTTGGAACTCTCACCAGTGCATCTAAGTTTATACAAGAATCAAACTTAAAGGAATTACCAACTTGCTGTGTAAGTATTCTGTTGGGCCAGCAAAATTTTCTAAAGGTTATATTTATGTTCCATTTGAATTCATCACCAACAAAAAATTAACAGCAGAGGGACGCAAGTCGCTCTTACTCAGTTATTTTTAGCGGTGATGGCTTGAAGAAGTTGGTCAATGAGGGGATTAAATGGTCAAGATAAGTGACATCTTGCACCATTCCTGCAAGAAAGCCCAAATCCATTGCAATCTCGTTTTCAGAGGAACAAAACACAGAGCAACAACGTTTGCCCATTGCAAGAGAGTAATCAGAAGTCTGAAGAGATAAGGGTAAGAAAAAAACATTGTGAGAGGGTTTACACTACAGAGATGGAGAAAGATAAAATGTGGGAGGATACAAGTATGCAGATAAGTCTGAATTTGAATGTGACATAAAGAGGAAGATACTCTGATACAGCTGGGGAATCTGTACGTCCTCAAATTGTGGCAACCACTAATGTCAAGAAACTCCAAAGGCTTGAGCTGGCCAAATGACTCTGGAAGCCTCTAAGTTGGAACAGCCAATCAAAACCAGATGCTTCAAAGCAGATAGAGTGCCAAAGCTTTTAGATAATGCAACCAGGTTCTCACAATTATTTAAAGAAAACATTTGCAAGTGGATAGATTGCCCAGGCTATCTGGCAAAAGTAAACTCACTGCATTCATCCATACATAAAGATAGTAAAGATTTGAGTTGTCAGAAGGTAAGTTGAAGGCTGGCCAATTTAGGGCAACAGGACAAACCCAAGGATTGCAAAGCAGATAGGTTTTCAATGTTCTCCAGAAGTGTAGTGAGATTACCGCATCTACTTAGGTTCAATTAGAGACTCTAGTTGGCCACAGCTTGTTGGAACCCTCACCAGCGCATCTAAGTTTGTAGTTGTACAAGAATCAAACTTAGAGGAACCACCGATTTACTGGGTACACGTATTTTGTTAGGCCAGCAAACTTTTCTAAAAGTTCATATCTATGTTCCATTTGAATTTATCACCAACAAAATATTTAACAGCAGAGGGACACAAGTCGTTCTTACTCTGTCATTTTTGGCGGCGATGGCTTGAAGAAGTTGGTTAATGATCGAGAGTAAGTGTTTAAGATGAGTGACGTCTTGCGCCATTTCTGCAGGAAACCCCAAATCCATTGCAATCTCGTTTTCCGAGGAACAAAACACAGAGCAGAAACTGGTGCTCATTGCAAGAGAGTAAACAGAGGACTGAAGAGATAAGGGTAAGAGAAAAGCACCATGTGGGAGGAGTTAACATTACAGAGATGGAGATAAATGTGGGAGGATAGAACTGCCACTCATCTTGACCACTTAATCTCCATCATTGACCAACATAATCTCCGCCATTTCTGTAGGAAACCCCAAATCCATTGCAATCTCGTTTTCGGAGGAACAGAACACAGCGCAGCAGCTCGTACTCAAGAGAGCAACCAGAATACTGAAGAGATAGGGGTAAGAGAAAAACACTATCTGGGAGGAGTTGACATTACAGAGATGGCGATAAAATGTGGGAGGAGAGAACTCTGTCACTCATCTTGACCACTTGATCTCCATCATAGGCCAATTTAATCTCCCCCATTTCTGCAAGAAACCCCAAATCCATTGCAATCTCGTTTTCCGAGGAACATAACACAGAGCAAGAGCAGCAACTGTTGCCCATTGCGAGAGAGAAAACAGAAGACCGAATGGAGATTAAATGGTCAAGATGAGAAGATTAAGTGGTAAATCGAGAAGTATAAAGATAAGCCTGAATTTGGTGTGACATAAAGAGGAAGATATTATGACATAGCCGGGGAATCTGTACGTGACAATGAAGTGAACGGCCACCACTAAACTGGTCGCAAGGAAAGGAAACTTAAGGGAGAAGACTTGGTTGTGGGCATCTTTTCATGTTAAATTATTTCATTTTTATTTTTAAATCTAAGAGAAAAGATCTAGAATGCACCTTTAATATTAAACTAGCACTTGTAAGAGGTTCAAGGGATACGCGATAGGTAATTAAAGATAAAATGTAAATTTATCTTGATATTCCATTAAGTGTGTTTATTATATAGCAAAAAAGGGGCATAGATCCCAACAAGTAAAGCTTCTAACTCATTGCTAGATAGATTGGTTTTGGAACATGGAAAAATGGAATTAAATAGCTTGCAATTACAAAAAAAGAAACTAATTTCATCAATAACATTGAATATTAAGAGTAGCAAAACATTGATTTCATGAGGATTTTATGCATTAGTGCAACAATATATTGGATTTGGATATTACATTATTCAATGGGAGCAAATTAAAAAATAAACAATGTACAATTGAGGCAATTAGCATACAACAAAACAATGGAATAAAAGTGTGCCAATGAATTGAAACTCCAAAATTTCTTGATTAATTACTTAGTAGATGCACGGACTTAAAATATCTTATAAGGATTTTTATTATCGATGATGTTGGTTTTATGTGCATCCAAAAATTCCTCTTTAAAAAGTGACAAAGAAGAATCAATACAAAAGAGAGTTTTAACTAGTGGCCATAAGACCTCTTTGATTAACATAATGACCTCTTCGTTAGAAATTAGATTACACCCTATTAATATCATTGTGAATTACCCCTCAATTATTCACCAACGATGGAGTTGTTGGTTCAATATGATATCGTCTGGAGCTCTAATGGGCTATCAATGACAATGGAACTTCTAACTAAAATGTTACGTATGATTTGAAAACTTGACCCAGATCTTATGAGTGAGTCCTACTCGTTTAACAATCTAAGTGGAAGTTATTTTGAATGAGTAGTTATGGGCCCATCGATCAAATATGACATCTGTTACAAACTTCACAAATTCCCATGCATCAACTATAGAGATGCAACGGTAGCATCAATGAATTCCATCAAGCATACTCTCTGAAGCTCCAACAATGGGCAAGATTAAATCCTATTCTTCTGCAAAATTGCAAATTCGGTAACGGTTTCCTATCCTACAAGGTGGTCTTATTTACTGATACTTGACGTGCATGGAATCCATAATAAATTCATACACTCATTTGACAAAAGATAAGATTCAAAACAATATTAAGACTGAGCAAAGGTTTCATTTGAAAGCCATCGAAACCACCTTGAATATTGTGATTATTTCCTTCTTTGCACTCCAACGTTCAACTCTCTTCTTAGCTTCAGAAATTGCTGCTCACAATATAAAGAAGCTACAAGTTGACCTTCTCCCATAGTTCTTGTAATCCTTACAACATTATCTTTGAACCTTTCATACTTTCTACCTTCTTTAGAGTCTTCATCCTGGTCTTGTTGAGCATGATTAGGATTACTGACCCATTTTGCATCCTCATCCAAGATTCTTTTCATCCTTTTGGTTTTCAATCAGACAAAGCTTGTGTGTGCATCAATGTAATTTAGCATCACCATGCTTTTTGCTATATCGCTTGCTTTGTCAGATCTGTTATGCACTTTCTTCTCCCTTTTCTCATGAGAAGCCTTGGGTAGAGCAAGAGAACATATCTATATAGGATGTTCCTAAGAGTTGGAACATCACTAATCAGGGGGCTAGTAGCAGTTTCATCTTGGATGCACATTGTGGGCACTTAGAAACCTCTCTTAAGATAGCAACCTGAAGCGTTAGGTTAACTATTTGTGGAAACTGTTCATGATTCTTGAACAAGTGTTCTAAAGCAGCAAGATTTTGGCCCCTGTTGCCCTGAAGTCATTATTGATTTACCTCATCACGAATTGTTTGGTGTCTTTAAGTTTCCTTCACACATAGAGAAACTAGGCAATTAATTTTGGATTAAAGTATTCATCCAGAAAACTATTGGACTTTTACACCTTGTTATATGATCAGTGAGTAAGTTGTATCATGCAAAATGCTACAGTAGAAGTTGTTACTTAAAATGAATAAAGGATTATTGTGACCACTTAAGAGGAATTTTCAATTTAGATTTAGAATACAATAAAAACTTTTTTGTTTCCTTTAATCAGAAATAGAAGATATATATTTTTGCACGCTTTTACAAGCAACAATTAGCTTGCTATTTTATTGTGGTAAAACTGCATTTGAAATCATAAGTAAGGAGAACCATAAACAAATATAATAGAATGCCTGAATAATGACATTTTTCTTAGGGTATCGACTCAACCATTTAGAGCACTGTTGTTAGACAAACTCAACAAACAATGACAAAAAAATACCCTCTAGTCATAGGCATGTGTGAGGAGTGGATGTTTCACCTCACGCCCCTCTCTATGTGGCCTAATCTACCAGTTGTCTCTCACTTTATATGTTGCCCTGGTACCTGAGAGTGCACAAACTCCATCCATTCCTTTGTCAGCCCACCAAATGGCATAAAAGGAAGGTGAATGTCTGCAACCAATGACCAAGATGCGGGTTTTAAAAGAAAACATAAAGCAAAACGTTAGGGTTTGTAGATGCCTCTTAGGTAGTTTTTGGATGCTCATCTGGGTGATCGTGGTGAATAGATAATGAAGATGGCTTTAGACGTTGTAGCTCTAATGGGCGAAGTCAATATTGAGGAGTTTGTTCCTTACTTAAACTGGATGGACTTGCAAGGTGTAAAGCGGCGCATGGAGAAGCTACATAATTCCTTCGACCGACTAGAGGAAGCTGCAGGAGGAGCATGAGAAGTAGCCTGCTACTAAGGACATCATTGACGTGCTTTTGGAAATGGAGAGCAGCTAATAGATACCAAAAACAAATAAAACTCCCTGGGCCATGGCAAGTGACTTACCTCAAGATTCTGCACAAAATTGTGTCATGCTATCTATGATGCCGGTGAGAGGAAAAGGGCAAAGTCTGTAGGAAAAATTACTAAATCCTACCACAAAAAAAATGGGCAGAGTTTGCTGGAAAGACTACGAAGCCCCACCACATCAGATATTTTTTAATGAGATGAACTAAAACCAATTTCCCTACAGCTCTTGCTTCAATCTATTCATAGTAAATATTAATGGCACTGCATTTACATTCTCGGTTGATGTTAACAGCACTGCACTCTATTAGCCAGCTGGTTTCTGATACGACTTTAATGAGTGGAGATTTGCTACGATTATTAATGAGTGCAGATTTGATGTCAAGTCGTGTCTACAAAAATGGATAATTGAAAATGGTTTCCGGCAAACAGTTCAACGGCAAGTCAATTTTTTGGTGAAAGTTTGACATTGAATGATATTCCAGGTGCATGAGACAGGTATGTCGGGCTCTTGTGGATTGGCGAGTCCACAATAAGAAGCCTATCAGCTAAATTATATTTTTAATTTAAAGTTAAAAATAATAAGCATTTCTTTGTGATTTTTAAATGTAAGGGAAAAGATTTAATCTCATTCTCATTTTAAAATTTAAGAGAGATATTAGTAGGTATTTCTTTATATTAATTTTTTTCACTTGAATAGAGGGATGGAGAAAAAAAAATGAAGAAAAATGTCAAAAAAATTTAAAAAGAAGAAGAGAGTTTTCAAAGGTTTTAATTGGAAATAAGAGATACATTGTTTCTAGTTAGTACAATGAATTTTGTTGTGTTAAATAAATTGATTGACATTAGAAATAGTTTAAGGATACAAAATCATTTTAAAGCTAATTTTATTAAGGTCAAATTTTATTTTCATATTAATTTACCTTGTCACATAGAAAATGACTATTATGATGTCATGTCATTGAAGGCATTAATAGACATAAAATTTGATTTAATAAATTTAATATACTGGATTAGACATGTTATTTTTTTAAAATAAAGAAAATTTTGATTTTTATTCTATATTCCTTACAATGAATCCATAGAAAGAAAGATAAATGACATGTTTACAATTATTTAAAGTAGAAAATTAAATGTAGACTATAACGTTGTTGCTCAATTTTTTTAATTCTATATACTCATTGACTAAACTAATAAAAGAAATTGGATGCACCATATGCATTAGTATCCCTCCCCTAAGAGTGATTAAAAATAGATATAAAATAGATTAAAAAATACATAATTATTTTTATTTTTTATTAAATATTATTTTTTTCTTATTGTTGCTTTTAAATATATTTTAAATTAACAGATGTAAATTTTATTTATTTTATTGTTAACTATTGTAATCACAATCTCTTATATTTTCTCTATTTCACCTTTTTAATAAATTAAAATGGACTCAAATATGATAAAATAAAATAAAATTGTATTCATTGGCCCACAACCCTTTGAATAAAAATAATGTCAATATCAAATAAGACAATAAATAAAATAAAAAATTGACATGAAAATAAGTTTGCACTATTAACCTTTTTATAGTCAAAATGAAAAAAGTTAAAATATTCCATAGCTTATGTCACATTAATAATATTATTCACAACTATCATCCAATAGAATGATAGATAAATTAATTTTGATATTTTAAAATAAATTTGATAAAAAAATATACACTAGGAAATTTAGTCAAACTATTTTAATTATAGCATCTCATTGGTTCTTTTGGTACCAACTAATAAAACCTAATGGATGCATTAGTATTCGTGCCTATGTAGGAAATAATAAGGAGGCGTCAATAGATAAAAGGAAAATAAGTAAATAAATTAAAAAATGGAGAAGGGATAATAAAAAAAAGGTCCAACTTCTTCTAAGACTAGGCAATGGGATGAAGATTGGATTGAAGATGGTTTTGTGACTTGCAATCAATGATTGAAATCTATTTGTTGGGTTGCTTGGTTGCATTAGGTTTTGGTTGAGCTTTTCTATGTATGTTGGATAGGCTTTTCCCTATTAGGTCATTTTTCCCTCTTATGTTAGGTTGTTATCAAAAGGCTCTAAGTTTTTCTTAAGGGTGTTCATTCAAAATGTTATATCTAAAATTCCTTAGTGAAATTGCTTGTAGGATACTTGTCAAAGTCAATGCTAAGTGGTGAGACTTTTCTTTATGTAAAATTGGTTATTTTCATTTTTTTAGGTTTTTAGAGGTTTCAGGGACACTAGAACATGCCATGGATTCCTCAAGTTCCCCTAATCCCCAAATCCTTGCGAGAATGAATATTTTGTAAGGCCTTAGGTTCAAAATTTTGGGGGTCATGATATAAACTATGGTTAGGTTATTTTCACTTTGAAATTAGTTAGGATTTGTGCAAATTCATGTAAGTGTTGTGGATTTAGAAAGTCAAAGTATTTCTTATTGGGTTCATGAACTTTTAAAGGTACCAAGCACCTTTTCATTATTACCTTGGAGTTACAAGTTCCCTCAAGATCCCAAACCCTAAAGTCTTTACATTAATCTTGGAGTCCAAGCTCCCATATGGGAACCCATAAGATTAAAGTCTCTATATTCCAAAGTTCCTTAAGAACCTTGAGTTTTACTTAGAAAAATTGAAGAATTTCAAAGGTCCTAGGCATTTTTGCACCATTATCCTTAAGTCCCAAGTTCCCCTAGTTCCCCACAATCTCAAAGCCTCAAAATTCTTTGTTTCCCTAGGCATGTTCCAAGGTGCCCATTTCCTTTGATTACTCTATTTCTTTACATCAAATCCCTTAGTATTTTTATATTGACTTGTGGACTCCTCAAGCACAATAAAACATATTCCCAAGTTCCATGGGAAGCCAAAAACGTAAAAACCTAATTAAAGGAGGAATAAATGAGTAGAAGATGATTTCAAAGGTCGAATGATCATGGTAAGGTCAAAAATAATTCAATTGAAAGGAGAAAGGAAGAAGATAATAGGAAGAAGTGATGGATTTGGAAAGTCTAAAAATTGAGGAAGATGCCAATAATTTAAAATTTTCTAGTTGACCACCAAATCCTATCAAAGGGTTTTCCAACATATCCCTAAGAAATGGAATAGTTCCAACTAAAATATTCCCTGTATGACATGAAACAAATTTAGTTTAAAGTAGGATTATTTGTCTTGTCTAGTATAAATGGTTATGGAGACCTGCTCACAAAGACTCGTCTTTGGTTAGTAGACAATTAAAATATTGGTATCCATTTTGGGTATGTAAAATATCAAGCATTTCATCTTCCACTTCATACATAAATTATCATTGCATTACATTTACAAGAAACTCATACCCGAAGAGCCAAGCTATTAAAGATGCAATTCTAGAAATTCATATCAGCAACCTAGAAACCCTCATATATGGACGCCTAGCACAAGATAATAAGTTCTCCAACTCAACAATTATGCTGAATGGAAGGTATGGTTTAGCTGCCTTAAAATGGAGAATTTTTTTTTTTAAGAAAAATGTATTTTTTTTAAAAAAGAAGAGAGTTTTCAAAGGTTTTAATTAGAAATAAGAGATACATTGTTTCTAGTTAGTACAATGAATTTTGTTGTGTTAAATAAATTGAATGACATTAGAAATAGTTTAAAGATACCAAATAATTTTAAAGCTAATTTTATTAAGGTCAAATTTTATTTTCATATTAATTTACTTTGTCACATAGAAAATGACTATTATGATGTATATAATAGTGCTCATGTCATTGAAGGCATTAATAGGCATGAAATTTGATTTAATAAATTAAATGCATTGGATTAGAGATGTAATTTAAAAAAAAAAATCAAAATTTTTATTTTGAGAATGATATTCTCAACTGATAGAAAGAAAGATAAATGACATGTTTACAATTATTTAAAATAAAAAATTAAATGTAGACTATAAGATCGTTGCTCATTTTTTTTATTCTAGATGCTCATTGAATAAACTAATAAAATAAATTGAATAAATTATATGCATTAGTATCCCTCCCCTAAGAGTGATTAAAAATAGATATAAAATAGATTAACAAATACATAATTATTTTTACTTTTTATTAAATTATTTTTTCTTATTGTTACTTTTAAAAATATTTTAAACTAATAGATGTAAATTTTATTTATTTTATTGTTAATATTGTAATTACAATCTCTCATATTTTATCTATTTCACCTTTTTAATAAATTAAAATGGACTCAAATATGATAAACTAAAATAAAATTGTATTCATTGAGCCACAACCCTTTGAATAAAAATAATGGTGTAGCTCAAAGAAAAACACACGAGAGAGTTAAGCAATTCAAATCTAATTTGTTCAAACTATACTAACGAATCCTCAAAGCTTAGATAATCAAGCAAAAAGAAAAGCTAAGAACAACATGCATAAAAGAGACTATTTTACCAAACATGCGATCAATTCCGTTGAATAACCTCCATTATGCTTTTCCATTTCATCTATGTAGTGTACTTGCCCTCAGATTTTCAGTATTTGTGTGCAAGCATAGCCTAAGTGTTGTGATAATGACGAGACATCGAAGATTTAAGATAATTGCTCATTCGAATGATAGGTCAGGATTGAAAGATCAATGGGGGTCATCCCACAATAATGGGTTACACTTTTTGGCCAAACTTGACATTGAAATCAACATTTTCAGAGAAAACTTCACTTTCTGACACTTATAGTAGGTAAACTATTAGGAATTTGAAAATGATGTAAACTAGTGATTTGTGAGATTTTGTCTGTAGATTTTAAATATATATATATTTTTTAAATTGGAATTAAATTGTTTTTTTTTTGTCTCCTTTGATAACTAGTTTTTAATAGTAAACAACATTTTTTAAAAGTGATGTGTACTTCGACACGCATAACTTTTTTTCTACAAAGGATAAAATTTTGATTCTTTTTAATTTAGGTTGCTAACACTGGTATCTATTGGTTTCATTTTGTTTCATAACGTTTTGTTGAATATTTTTTTTTTAAATTAAGTTTTGAAGTCAAAACATTTACAATTTAGACATAGGTGCACTTCGGCACACATAACTTTTTTGGTATGTATTGAAATTCAATTTTTTTTTTTTGTTAGAACGAGGACATCAATACCTAGAGGATATATATTTTTCAAATTTTTTTTCCTCAAATTTACTATTTTTCCACAATGATTTTTCATTGAACTTGAGGTTTGGTGAAAAACCTATGTACAATAAAACTAAAAAATAAAATATAAAATAAAAACAAAATATATTAAATTTATAGTTGTTGGAAAGCACATTTCGATCACTACAATCATCCAACTTGGTTTATCAATTTGACTCCATTTGCACCTCCTTCCGAAGCTTCGATAGTAAAAAAAAAATGCATAAATTTTGAAATGGTGGAGGGGAAGGTGAAAAAAGGAAGGGGGTTCATTCGAACCCCCCTTATATGGTGCAAAAGAGGGTTCATTAGAAGGGAGGGTGGTTCATTAGAAGGGGGGAGGGTTCATTAGAAGGGGGGTGGTTCATTCGAACCCCCTTCATTAGAAGGGGTAAACCATTTTAAATTTTTTTATGAGAATTTCTAATTTTTGTTTGTTCAAAAAATTGTAACCCACTATTGTGGGTTTACCCATGGACGGCTGAGATCGATAGATTAGTCATGCATTCTGATAACAGTTAGTAGTGACATGAGTGATACAAATTAGAAATAGAAATAAAGATTAAATAAATGATTTAATCTTCGAGTTTGGTATTTGAAAACAAAAGAATAGTCTTTTCATGACAAAGATAAAGATAGGATTAAATCAACTCTTTATTTGAATGCATGCACAAGATTTAATTAATTAAATAGGAATATTTTATTAATATGCATGTACACACAATTGATTTAAAACTAGATGACTAAATGATATGACGAAGAGATTACTCGAGAAAGCAACTCAAACATTAATTCTTGAGTTAACTGAGTGATTTAAATAGATGTTGAGTTGAGTCAAAGTGAATACTTAGATAACTCACACAATTATCCAAATATAGAGGAATGCGTTAAAATAGAATTTATGAATTAACTAATTCATTTAATTCAAGATTTGATATTTGAAAAATAATTAAATAAATAAGATTTATTTAATTAAGTGATGAAGGGATTTAAATGAATAATTAAATAAATAAAGGATTTATTTAATTGTAGTTGACATATGATAAAGGGGGGAATTAAATAAGAATTTATTTAATTTGACAAGAAGGATAAGGTTAATTAGTATCATAATTAAATAAAAAGTGTTTATTTAATTAATCAGATAGAATAAAGAAAAGTGTGAATTAATTAAATAATTAAGATTATTTAATTAATAGAAGAAATGAAGTCACAGGCTTAAACCAGATTTCGGTGTCTACATTTGCCCCTCTTTGATACAATGTCATTTCAGCATTGTGTCAAAGAAAATCGATAAAAATATGCCCTAGTAATGCCCCAGTGTAAAACGGATAAAGGTATGCCCCCTCGAGAAAATTGACAAATTTTCAAAAAAATTCAAAAAAAAATGGAAATAATGTCGATTAGTCCATTGGATAGCCAAAAATGCAGTGGAGTTGACAGAATTGAAGTTGGAAGTGTTAAGGACAGGTACGGGTCGATTGAAATTAGAAGTTGACACAGCCAGTAGAAAGGAATGCCACCAAAACCCTATATATAAATAGAAAATGGGGTAAAAACCCATTCATTTTTACCCACATAGCTTCAAAATTTGAGATTTTTGCTCTACATCCTCAATGAAGATGTCTCTCATTCTGCACACCCACCATCGAGCATACAGGATCCAAACCTTTAGGCAGTCGACCGACGCGGACCCCCCAGTATGTACTTCATTCTCGACTTTTGAATTGTCGATTTTCACCCCTTTTTATGCATTTAATTTCATTTTTTCTCATTCGTCACTTTTTCTGAAAAGTCACATGTGGGTGCATAATCAACGCATTTGTATGCGAAATGTTGCATTTGCAAATTTATGTTTATTGTTAGCATAGGTTTTCCATAGTTCACCGCATTTGTATTTTAGTTCCACGCATTCACGAAATAACAACGCATTTGTATTTCAAATAGCTGTAATTGTTTATTTTTCAACGCATGTGAAAATGTTTCAACGCATTTGATATTTTACTTACGCATTTGCATTTAGCAGGATATTGTTTTTCGTCGATAGACAGAGGTGCATTTGATTTTTAGACACATTTGTTATTTCCGCACACATTTGTGATGTAAAATGACGCATGTGACATTTTATGACGCATTTGTGAAATAAAATGACGCATTTGGTTTCCTACAACGCATTTGAAAAAGAATGACACATTTGAATATCATTTGATTTTGTCACTTTGCATTAGGATATGTGATTGATTCTGACATGAGGCATGTATAATGCCATTGCAGGTTATTTTGGACACTGTGTATATGTGAGAGTCGAGACCATCAACTTTTCGCTTCCGAGATAGTTTGCGAAGTGTAGAGAAATGATTCTTATGGCATTTGGGTCTTCTCCATGTGATAGACATGCCCACCATTTGAGAAAACTTAGGTCCACTGACAGCGTTATGCGAATGGTGGCACTCAAAGACTTCCTCGTTTCACCTGCCTACTGGAGAGGCGACAGTTACATTGGAGGATGTCTACAGGATTTTGAGACTTCCTATTAGAGGCACCAAGGTGATATATGATACCTAGAGGGGTTTCACTGAGATGTGCAAATATTAGATAGTTAGGTTTTGACCATTATGAGATTAGATGGCATGTATTGGCACAGAGGTATAGGCAGTTAGATTGTCTATTATGTACATTGATAGCTAGTATAGTCCTCCTTGACTGTCGAGGTCATGGTTTTCCTGTGGGATGGGGAGAGATGTCGGTTGGTATGTTAGAGCATCGGGAGGTGTATGCTTGGGGTCCCTGTCTGCTCAGTATGTTATACTTTCATTTACATGATATAGCCTATCGAGAGGCATAGTCTATGAGTTGTGGTACCACGCTCTTGATGGTATGGGCGTGGGAACACATTGCCATCTTTCGCCCACTAGTCATAGTTGATGTGCAACATGGAGCACCATATGCCTTCTGTTATGTGGGGGCTAATACTCAACACCATATGGGAGATACCAGATACTTTAGACATGCCATTGATACCATGGTACAGTTTACATGGAGACTGTAATTGGGATGTCTAGAGTGGTCAGATGAGGATGATCATTTGTCGTATTGTCGCCAGACACAGTACTTGATTGGGCAGATTGTTTCACATGTTCATATTATAGAGCAACATTTTCTAGATCGTGTATTGCAATAGTTCAGAGAGGTGCAGGATGTGCCCAGAGGACGAGCAGAGTTTGTGAGGTCCTCACGAGAGATCCCCTTGTGGGATCCAGAGATTCCAGTGGCCACTTCTGAGGTAGATATTGATGTGTTGCAGGCAGTTCAGTGTGGTTGGAGAGATGGTGTGGTTAATCTAGGTACCACGAAGGCTTATGATCAATGGTGGGTCGTGCACAGGCTGATACCCCTTATAGACCCAGATCAGGCTGTGTCGATAGAGCGGCAAGGGACAAGACCGCGTGGCAGGCGTGGTAGAGGCAGAGGTCAGAGAGGTGGAGGTGGTCATGGCGATGATGGAGATGGTGGTGGAGGTGGTTGGTGAGGTGGTGGGAGAGGGAGGCATGGATGAAGGGGACGAGGGCCACCATTATCACCTATCCGGGAGGAGGGATGGGAGGAGGAGGATGTGCACATGCCAGATATCAATAGAGGTGAGGAGGAGGTGCATGTTGAGATTGGAAAAGAGGAGGAGCCTTCCATAGAGGAGGCCATTCCAGATGTTAATGCAGAGGAGGAGGTAGAGATTCATGCCCTTGGCTTACTTGGTGCCTATCAAGATGATGATGAGGAGGATGATGATCAGGAGTGGGAGATTCGAGATAGGATTTTGGAGGAGTTAGAGGATGAGGATGATGGTGTGGAGAGGGTGAGACAGGTTGACACAGGGGCAGTTGATCCCGACACTGCTACACTTCATGCCCAATTTGCATCTTTGGAGGAGCAGATGAGGGTCATGATGTCCAAGCGAGATGTGTTACGAATGGAGAGGGACAAATCCTTCATGGATAGAGATCAGTCCATAGCTCAGAGGCAGGAGACTGAGCAGATATTTACAGAGATTAGAGCTCTATGTACCGGGTCGGCAACTACATTTGCTAGAGAGTTAGTTAGAGTCGGGGAGAGGGCCACTTATTACCAAGATTTATATGATGTAGCAGTTTCTCTAGATAGATGAGCCCCGAGCTTTTTAGAGGCACATAGTGAGAGGTCCCAGTATAGGACCCACACCGGGACAATTAGCACAGAGGGTGTTGAGCAGCCACGCAGAGCTAGTCCATATGACATGCCCCATTCAGGTCACAGGTCATCAGGCTCTCAACATCATTCATCCACACACTCTATTCATGGCAGTAGTGGTAGTTCGAGATAGGGACATTTCTTGATATGTACTGAAACATTGTATGATGATCATATAGCTTGCAGGCTTCCATATTTATGATACATTATGACATTGTGATGTGACACTTTTGAGGGATATATATATATATATATATATATATATATATATATATATATATGGCAGCGATTCTCATGATATGCATTTCTATTTATTGATTATGCAGTCGTTTATTTATACATGTTATGTTTATATGAGATGCATATGATATGTATAATCATATCTACCTTATGATGTGTTTATGTAACCTATGATGTGATGTTGATTCTATGTGATGATGTATGCATTAATATTTATGATGTCAATGGATGTTATGTATGCAATTTATAGTTATGAGATGCATTATGATGTTATATGTACAATGATTTCTACATGTGATGCTATACAAATGTAATATGGTGTATGTATTTACAGTTTTTATGTACATGTAATGTGTATAATATGTATTGTATGATGATGAATGTCTATTATGCCATGATGTCCTAGATATGATATATGCCTATATGTTTTTATATTTCAAATGAAAGATGTATGTATGATTGATGATGCAAGATTTTGAAATGATGTTTCTAACATGAATGTATATGCAAGATGATTTATATTTTTTTTTGTGTCACAAAATATCACAAGTGTGGTTTTCTAAAACATATGTGATTTCTGACAGAGCAAATGCGAGCTAATCTGGTAGATGTGACTCTAGGCTAAATAGATGCGACTCGACATAACAATTGCGACTCTCTGGTGAACAGTTGTGATTTTGTTGACAGTTGTGTGTTTTTTAGTGAATGAAGATATAAACTGACGTTGTTTTTTGTGATCAAGTTCTGGAAAACAAAGACAATCATAAGACAAAGTGTTTTCAGTTTTATTTTGGACTCAAAGAACGTTTAATTTGACAAAAGACAAGGACATCCTAGGCTATGTAGGACGTATTTACTGAGTTCTCAATTGGGTTTCCCCAACTACACTTATTCAAGGTGGATGATTAGTAGCTTGACCCCTCTGGCTCCCCTCCATGGCTCATTAATGTCATTCAAGGTAGCCAAGCTATAGTACCCATGAACATCCCATGGCATACCTTCATCTCTACACATGAACCATAAGAATATGAGACAGCTTCACAGGTCTGACCTGTTGCACCAGTAAATAGAAGGATTTTGGACACTACAAACAAAGGTGTTTAATTAGGGCATTATGTTCGTAGGGCATGATCCATGTGGTGAGAGTCCCCTTTCGAATCCATCTCATGGGAACCATATGCTTGATTCTTGGGATTTCCCCAAGAATCCACTTTTATATACCAGTTGGAAGTCCCTCGGGTTTAGGGTGCTACTAGTCTGAGTCGTCCTAGGGTGAGTACTTTTTCCCACTATAATAGACCCAAGTTCTAGAGTCAGTAATCGTTTCTCTTACACCTAGAATTGCACGGATGTGCAAGGGGAGATGATACTTTGATATACCAGATTGTAAAAGGGTAATTACATAATTGTGCTTTCGCACTAATCATAGTAGACACTTGTTAATTTTAATCCAAATGAAAGATTTGCTACACTACCAAACAATTTGTTTCAAAATTTTAACTAGGGTCTTCGACATGCGTTCTGCAAAAGGATTCATTAGTAGTTTGATATTGGTCTTTGACTATCGATTTGCAAAAACTTCGTTAACTCCTCAAGACACATGCTGAAAATAGAAGATTAGCAAAAATAAAAACATGAAAAGGAAATTGTAAATTGAAAGTCTAAACCTAAAAATATACCAATCGGATGCGTCATTTTCTTTGTCAGATGCGTCGTAGTATTTTACCAGTCAGTTGCGACTCAGAAAATGATAGATGCAGTCAAGAAAAGCAATTGCATCATTTCGTCAAGCAGATGCATCTTTGGATGTCAATTGCGATGTTTCATCAAACAAATGCGTCGTTTCGTACAAAACCTACAAAAATCAAATAAAAGTCTATGAATACGTGAAGATGGTGTCTTCACGTTGGGTTCACCAAATGTAGCTCATAGAAAAACACACGAGAGAGTTAACCAATTCAAATATAATCTATTCAAACTATAATAACAAATCCTCAAGGCTAGATAATCAAGCACAAAAGAAAGCTAAGAACAACATGCATAAAAGAAACTATTTTACTAAACATGCTATCAATTTCATTGAATAACCTCCATTATTCTTCTCCATTTCATCTGTGTAGTGTACTTTCCCTCATATTTTTAGTATTTGTGTGCAAGCATAGCCTAAGTGTTGTGATAATGATGAGATGTCAAAGATTTAAGATAATTGCTCCAGAAGTCATACGATTTTGAGAGAGATTGGAATTATGAAAGACAGATCAATTTATAGAAAATTGATCATTCGAACGACAGGTTAGGATTGAAAGATCAACAAATGGTTGAGATCGACAGATTAGTCATGCATTCTGATAATAGTTAGTAGTGACATGAGTGATATAAATTAGAAATAGAAATAAAGATTAAATAAATGATTTAATCTTCGAGTTTGGTATTCAAAAATAGAAGAATAGTCTTTGCATGAAAAAGATAAAGACATGATTAAAGCAACTCTTTGTTCGAATGCATGCACAAGATTTAATTAATTAAATAGGAATATTTAATTAATATGCATGTACATGCAATTGAGTTAAAACTAGATGACTGAATGATATGACGAAGAGATTACTCGAGAAAACAACTCAGACATTAAATCCTGAGTTAACTGAGCGATTTAAATAGATGTCGAGTCGAGTCAAAGTGAATACTTAGATAACTCACACAATTATCCAAATATAGAGGAATGAGTTAAAATAGAATTTATGAATTAACTAATTCATTTAATTTAAGATTTGATATTTGAAAAATAATTAATAAATAAGATTTATTTAATTACGTGACGAAAGGATTTAAATGAATAATTAAATAAATAAAGGATTTATTTAATTATAGTTGACATATGATAAAGGGGGGAATTAAATAAGAATTTATTTAATTTGACAAGAAGGATAAGGTTAATTAGTATCATAATTAAATAAAAAAAAAGTTTATTTAATTAATCAGATAGAATCAAAAAAAGTGTGAATTAATTAAATAATTAAGATTATTTAATTAATAGAAGAAATGAAGACTTTAGAGAATAATTAAATAATTGACATTATTTAATCATGACCATGGAAATACGAATTATGAAGAATATTGAAGTCACGGGCTTAAACTAGATTTTGGTGTCTACAAATGGCATTATCAAATAGGACAATAAATAAAATAAAAAAGTGACATGAAAATAAGTTTGCACTAGTATACTTTTTATAGTCAAAATGAAAAAGTTAAAATATTCCATAGCATAAGTCACACTAATAGTAATATTCACAACTATCATCCAATAAAATGAAAGATAAATTAATTTTGATATTTTAAAATAAATTTGAGAAAAACTATACATTAAGAAATTCGGTCAAACTATTTTAATTCTAGCATCGCATTGGTTATTTTGGTATCAACTAATAAAACCTAATGGATACATGAGTATTTGTGTCTATGCAAGAACTAATAAGGGGGAATCGATAGATAAAAGGGAGATAAATAAATAAATTAAAGAAAGTGGAGATAAAAGGGAGACAAGTAAGTAAATTAAAGAAAGTGGAGAAGGGATAATAAAAAAGGGTCATCTTCTTCTAAGACTAGGCAATGGGATGAAGATTGGATTGAAGATGGTTTTGTGACTTGCAATCAATGATTGGGAATCTATTTGTTGGGTTGCTTGGTTGCATTAGGTTTTGATTGAGTTTTTCTATGTATGTTGGATAGGTTTTTCCCTATTAGGTTGTTTTTTCCCTCTTATGTTAGGTTGTTATCAGAAGGATTTAACTTCTTCCTAAGGGTGTTCATTCAAAACATTCCATCTAAAATTCATTAGTGAAATTGCTTGTAGGATACTTGTGAAAGTCAATGCTAAGTGGTGAGACTTTTGTTTATGTGAAATTAGTTATTTTCATTTTTTTAGGTTTTTAGAGGTTCTGGGGACACTGGAGCATGTCATGGATTCCTTGAGTTCCCCTAATCCCTAAATCTTTGCTAGAATGAATAGTTTGTAAGGCCTTAGGTTTGGAATTTTGGGGATCATGATATAAATTATGATTAGGTTATTTTCACTTTGAAATTAGTTGGGATTTGTGCAAATTCATGTAAGTGTTGTGGATTTAGAAATTCAAAGTATTTCTTATTGGTTTCATGAACTTTTAAAAGTCCCAAGCACCTTTGCATTATAACCTTGGATTTAGAAGTTCCCTCAAGATCACAAACCCCAAATTCTTTACATTGATCTTGGAGTCTAAGTTCTCATAGGAGCCCACAAGATTAAAGTCTCTATATTCTAAAGTTCCTTAAGAACCTTGATTTTTACTTAGAAAATTTATAGAATTTTAGAGGTCCTAGGTATTTTTGCACTATTATCCTTAAGTCCCAAGATCCCCTGGTTCCCACAATCCTAAAGTCTCAAAATTCTTTGTTTCCCTAGGCATGTTCCAAGGTGCCCATTTCCTTTGATTACTCTATTTATTTACATCAAATCTTGTAGTATTTTCTATAAACTTGTGGACTCCTCAAGAACATTAAAACATTCCTGAGTTCCATGGGAATCCAAAAACCTAAAAACCTAATGAAAGGAGAAATAAATGAGTAGAAGATGATTTCAAAGGTTTTTAAGATGGATTTGAAGGCCTATTCAACTCGAATAATCATGGTAAAGTAAAAAAAAAACAATTAAAAGGAGAAAGGAAGAAGTGACGGATTTGGAAAGTCTAAAAATTGAGGAAGATGCCAATAATTTAAAATTTTCTAGTAGATCAACAAATCCTATCAAAGGGTTTTCCAACATATCCTTAAGAAATGGAAATTAGTTCCAACTAAAATATTCCCTAGATGACATAAAACAGATTTAGTTTAAAGTAGAATTCTTTGTCTTCTCTAGTATAATTCTTTGTCTTCTCTAGTATAAATGGTCATGGAGACATGTTCACAAAGAATCATCTTCGGTTACTAGACAATTAAAATATTGGTATCCATTTTGGGCATGTAAAATATCAAGTATTACATCTTCCACTTCATGTGAAAAGTGTCATGCATCTACGATTATGGTTTCCTATAAGTTTTCTATATAATGCAAGTGCATATTCATTTGTAAAAGGTTAGAAATTCTAGAACTAATTGGGATATTGAAATTTAAAAGTTGTAAGGAAGGAAAATAGGTGGGAAAGTCTCACAAACTTGATGCAAATCATATTTCCATAATTCATAATTTTTTTCAATGTTGTTTCTGGATTAGGTTGTGTACAAGTTTTTTGTATCAATGTTTTGGATCACATTCTATAATCCATCATTAAGATAATAGAGAGCTAAAGGATACATAAAAAAATAAGTCATTTTTTGAAGGAATAAAGATCTTATCACTATAAATTTCAATTGTTTTGTTAATGATTTCATTTTTTTTTTATATGAATGAGTGTTTGACAACTTGATTGCCTCTACTAACCTAATTGTCTGCTTGGTCAAGTATTATTTTCTTGGAGAGAAGTAAAACTATAAGGAAGGTGAAAAATCTTTACTTACACATTTTTATAACATTTTTTGTTTTATTTAGTACACTTTCAAGGAGAGATATAATAGATGGGATTTATACTATCAATAAGGGATAATTAAGGATGATTTTGTGGTTTGACCATATATGTAGGTTCAATTTATTATAAGGAAATGATAGTCCTTATAAGGCAATAACATTTGATAAATAAACCTTAGAGTTAATCTTGTTAGTATAGGGGTGTAATAATTTTTAGAGTCTACAATCAAAAGGAGCTATCACCAATATACACTCACTTCCTTAAACAAATTCTTACTTCAAAAAATGGAGAACATTCAAAAATCACAATTATTATGTAGTTTATAATTTTCATGCTTAAGAATTAAGGGTACAAGGAGTACTTATCAGTGTATAATATCCTCAGAATCTTGGTTATGTTTGCATGAACAATTTATCCAATTTTCATTGTGATAAACCTATTGCATTTTGTATAGAATCTAATGTGTAGTTATAGGGACACCCCCCAAGTTTTGCATTTATCTTAAAGTACATGAGAGATTTTCCCATTTGTTATTCATTGCTCCATCCTCTTAGTATTTTTTATCATAGAAAATTACAATTTTTTAGAAACTACTAAAAGTAGGTTGGAGAACCAACACTATTACTTAATTTTTTAGAAACTACCAAAAGTAGGTTGGAAAACCAACATTATTCATTGTGGTCGATCAAGTTCCAATAAGGAAATGGAGGCACAATAATCAAAGAAGAATAATACAAATTTTTAGTCTTTAATGTTAATTTGGAGGTGGATTTAGAGATATCAAACATTATTATCCTAGTGAAATTATTGAATTAAACTACTGATAGGATGAATAATGCACTTATTGCTAATTTAATTAGGATTTGGACTTCACTGAGAAGGATGAAAGTGTGGATTAACCAAAAGTGGCTTTTAGATTTGATTTAAGGCCTAGGGGGAAATTAGGAAGAGGATAATTTCATTAAGCATAAGGTCTTTGGGGACATGACCTCAAGTATTCACATAATCAAGGAGGAAGGGAGTCACATAACAGAGAATGTGCCACTCTAGGAAGTTGCAAGGGAACTAGGAGAGAATTTTGATGAGGTAGAGGGAAAGGACATTCCCTCAATAATAGAGGTAGCAGTGGAGATTAGTAGTTTTATGGTGGAAAGTGATTAGGATTTAGGTAAGGACACCCATGATAATAAGGATTTTAGCCCAATATGGGGTGTGGCCACTTGGAGTAGGAGAAATGGGGGAAAGAATAAAACAACAATTCTCTTGGATGTTAGGGTTAATAATGGTCAAGGGGGGGGGGAACGAAAGCTAGAAAGGATAAATTAAAGGCTATGGAGGATATGAAGAATGGGAATCATGCATCTACTTGAAAAATTGTTATTAATAATTGAGGTAATTAGCACCTCCTTGAACCTAAGAATATATATAGGTTATTAGCTAGAACATTCAAGGGCTCAACACTCCTAAAACACACTATTTTCTCAAATGGTTGGTTAAGGTTTTTATTATAGATATTTTTATATTATAGGAGACTAAGATGGAATGCTCCTTTTTATAATACAAGTTTAAAATAATTTATAAAATGAGGTATGGGGGTTATGGTGAAGGAAATTCACACAATTGGAGGATTTACCATCTTATGGGATGAATCTAGAGTGGCTTGTGAGTTAATATCATATTCTCAAAATTCCATGAATGTAAGGTTCATTGATTTTCAAAATAATTTACCTTTGGTTATTTGTAATGCTTACAAGCCAAATGTAAAATTTGATAGATTGGAAATATGGAATGAAATTAGAGATATGGGGAAAAAATAGTGAGGAAAATTAGTTGATTTGGGGTGATTTTAAGCTATTTTGAACTTAGAGAATAAATTGGGGGAAATAGCCTATCTATGGTTGGTTTCTTATCCTTTAGAAAATTTTGTGGTGATCTTATTTTGGTGGTAATTCCACCTAAGAGAAGTTGGTTTGCATGGATTAATATGTGCATTGGGGAATATTGATTTTGAATTAGTTTAAATATATTTATGGTCAATTCTGAGTGGATGATGAACCATCTAGTGAATGAGACTAGGGTTATTCATTATAGGGAGTTTGATCATTAATAGAGGCATTGAATAAGGATAGAAAACTCAAGGGTAACCCTTTCAAAATGGAGTTATTTGGTTTGAAAGACTATATTTTAGTGAGGAATTGAAGGGATGTAAGGGTTTGGAAGTTTAAGGATGCTAGAGATTAAGGTTGTAGAAGAATCTCACTAAGGTTAACCAAAGAGATC
Source organism: Sequoia sempervirens (assembly GCA_007258455.2). Taxonomy (NCBI): domain Eukaryota; kingdom Viridiplantae; phylum Streptophyta; class Pinopsida; order Cupressales; family Cupressaceae; genus Sequoia; species Sequoia sempervirens. Next base: position 79,078 of record VDFB02138903.1, read on the forward strand.
AAGGGTGGAACTAAGGATGAGAATATTTTGCTAAAAAAACCATAGCTAGAAACTTGGTGTAAATAGATTTTTTACCTATCTAGTCATCAGAGGTCCTAGTTGCTTTTTCTAGAAGCCTTAGTTGTCTAGATAAGATCTTATCATATCTTATCTAGTTAGATTTTATTTAATGCTTGTGTCTTATGTAATTTAATGAAGTTGAGTTAGTTGTCTCATGACATAGTATTAAGACACTTGTCATAATCGTATGTAATACTATATCTCATCTTGGCTACATAGCCAAGTGGTCTCGTGTGTATAATTCAATAGCAATAAATGGATGAATCATATCATAATATTTCATTTGCATCATTTGATATAATTTCATTATGATCTTAGGTGGCTATAATATGTAGCCAAATCTTCCATGGTGTAGAGTATTCTATGTCGCAAGTGTTGTCATTGATGTCAACAAGATGAAGATTGTTGTTGTTATTGTCATTGATGACAAGATGAAGATTGTTGTTGATATTTTCATTGATGACAAGATGAAGATTTTTGTTGATATTGTCATTGATGACAAGATGAAGATTGTTGTTGATATTGTCATTGATGTCAGCAATGTGGTATTATGTGTTGGTTGCATATGTTGCAATCAATATGTTGATAAGAAGTGTTGAGTATAATGTTGGATGTCATGGGCTTGCTATACATAGTTGTCCTATATTTCTCATTGCTCATGAATAGGTGAATGATTTTGTGAATGTTGTATTCTCTAACTGTTGATGTAAAAATGTATAAAATATCTTCTTACAGTCAGTGGCTTAGGAAGTTGTACTGAAGATAATTTGGAGAATGCTTTGCATTCCTCCGTATTTGAAGATATTGCCTTGTGGTTTGAAAGGTAGACATGTGTAGATGTCTAGTATGCATGTTCTTTTTTTTAGAACATAGAAGTTACTGCAAAGGTTTTTAGTGTTTGAAAAGTGAAGACTGTGTTGTTACAGTCATGAAGGTTCAGAGAAATGTTATGCATTTCTTTGTAGATGATGTCGTGGTCTTGCGGTTTGAAGGATTAGTTTAAAATGTTTATCTATTTTCTCCCTTCAAGTTTCAGATGTTGAGGTGTGCTATAAGTAATTTTTTTCAATCTTCTATCTCAAGACTATGTTATCTGGGTATACAAGACATACTAGTTCTATGTCTATTTGCTTGCGCCAACATAATGTTGTGTGACATTGTAAAACAAGGGCATGAAGATGTTTTGAATATCATTTAAGGTGTGTATTATGATCTACATGATGTTATCTGGTCTCTTAAGTACCAATTGTGGTCGGGAGTTAATATTTGGAAGGATAAGTGTTTGTTGGGAAAACTTGGTATATTGAGTTGTTTGCACCAAGTCTTTTTTGGTGTGAGCAACATGGGATTGTGTGCAAATGTAATATAAGTCCTTATATCCTGGCTTGGACCGCATTCAATTTCCTTTTCCCTCAATTTTTTTAGAGCCAAATTTCTTATAATCATTGCATGTTCATGTCATACATTTCATTATGACCAACAAGGAGAAACTTTTTGAAGCTTGCAGAAGAAATAAATGGAAGATCAAGTGAGTGATCAATGTAGTGGAGTTATGTGTTGAGTGTTCAATGTATATGTTGAAAGTAGTGTGTTGAAGGTAGAGGAATGAGTGTGAATGTGTGAAGAAGTATGTGGGTGAATTGTTGAAGGAAGTGAGCTGAAATTAGAAGTGTATGAAGTATTGAAGGCAGTGAGCCGAAGGCAGTTGATTTTGTTAAGCATAAGAGTTGAATATTTTGTGCCAGAAGCAATGAGATGAAGGAAACAAGGATTATTGTGTGAATAAGTGTTGAAGGTAGTGACCTAAAGGAAGAAGTGTGTGAGTGGAGTGTTGAATCTAGTGAGTCGAAGGCAACATAAGTGTTGTGATGATTGTTGATCATTTGATTCATCAAGTGTTGTATTATGAGGTTGTAGCCTTCTTTTGTAAGTGTTGTAATTGGAAATGAGTTATAAAATTACTTTGGTTGAAGCCATAAAGTTGTGTTATAAATCTTGTTTCATTTTTGTAAGGTTGGATTTGGAAAATACCTCCAAGCAGCTTCTTCACCATGGTTTTTCCCTTGTAGGGTTTTCCACGTAAATTTTGTGTTGTGGTTGTGTGCTTGTGCTTTGAATACTTTATCTAGCTAAGGCAGTAATAAGTTTTGATTGATAAATTTGAATTAGATTAATTTGAGGTATATATTGATTCACCCTCCTCTCAATACATCTGTGCGTTCTAACAATTGGTATGAGTTGAGTTCCTTGGTGTAGCCTAATTGCTAAAGGTAGATCTTCATTTATAACACATGGCTCAGAAGGAGTCATCCTCTAAAGCACCATGTTTGATGGAAACAACTATGCCTTTTGGGGTATGAGGATGGATGTCTATCTTTCCTTGCTAGGTTATGATGTTTGGAGAGTTGCCAAGGATGACTATAATGAACTTACTCATCTTACCATAGATCTTAATGCAAAGAAGGATCATGATAACAATGCTAAAGTAAAGAATGCTATCCTAAGTGGGTTAGAAAATTTTGATTTTTTCAAGGTAGTGCAGTGCAAGAAAACCGAGGAGATATGGGATAAGCTAAAAAATTTCTATGAAGGAAATGATAATGTGAAGCAAGGAAAGTTGCAATCCTATAAAAAAATATTTGAGAACCTAAGGATGAAAGAAGAGAAGAATATTGCTAGTTATTTTCTTGAGTAGATGAAGCAGTCAATGGAATTAGAGGTCTAGGTGAAGACATAACTGACTTAGTTGTTATGAAGAAAGTTCTAAGAACTCTCCCTCACCAGTTTGATTCAAAATTCTTTGCAATTGAAGAAGCCAAAGATCTAACAAAGCTTATCATGGAAGAGTTGTTTGCATCCCTCACTGCCTATGAAATGAAATGAAGTCCAAGGTACACATAAGAGAGAAGTTGAATTCAAAGATGTGAAGAAATAAGGGAGATCTAATTCACACAATGTATTTGAGGAAGAAAAAGCAAACTTTGTGAGAAATGTGAAGAAAGGATCAGGAAATTATAAGGTAAATTTCCTTTAAAATATTTTAATTATGGAAGAATTAGTCACTATGCATCTATATGTCCTTTTTGAGAAAATAAAAATAGCAGTAAAGGGTTCAAAAGGAACAATTCCAAGATAAACCTTCTCTCCAAAGAAGAATATTGCTCCTCATATGAAGGAGATCACTACACATCAGATGATGGTGGAGAAGAATCCATATTCATGGCCACTATGATCTCTAGAAGTTCAAGAAAAACTATGAATGAAGAAGAAGGCGAAGTTGATTTTGAAGGTGAAATTGTCTTTGCTCTTGAAGCACTAGAATGTGCAAGGAAACAAAACAAAAGGAAAAAGGCCCTGATTGAAGCCAAGATAAAAAAATGCACAAAGCTTGAGAAGGAGATCCTTTTACTCAAAAAAGAATTGGGGAAAGAAATGTCTGGAAATCATGAAGCTAATATTAGACCTAAAGAAAGATCTCATCATGTTTAAGAAGACTCTCCACGAACAGGTTTAATCATGCATTTTTTTATTATTGTTCCATCTGCAATAAGTATGGTCATAAGCTTATAGATTGCAAATCTAAAATGAATAGAAGGAATTTTGTAAGTAGAAATTATCTTGCCTCTTTGGTGAATGTCAATGTGGTATGCCAAATTTGAAACAATGTTGGGCATATAACAAAGTTCCAAGGTGTCCATTTCCTTTGATTACTCTATTTCTTTACATCAAATCCCTCACTGTTTTCTATGGACTTATAGACTCCTCAAGAACATTAAAACAAATTCCCAAGTTCCATGGGAAGCCAAAAACCTAAAAATCTAATGAAAGGAGGAATAAATGAGTAGAAGATGATTTCAAATGTTTTTAAGATGGATTTGAAGGACAATTCAACTCAAATGATCATGGTAAAGTAAAAAAAATCAATTAAAAGGAGAAAGGAAGAAGATAAGAGGGAGATGTGATGGATTTGGAAAGTCTTAAAATTGATGAAGATGCTAATAATTTAAAAATTTATAGTTGACCACCAAATCCTATCAAAGGGTTTTTCAACATATCCCTAAGAAATGAAAATTAGTTCCAACTAAAATATTCCCTATATGACATGAAATAAGTTTAGTTTAAAGTAGAATTATTTGTCTTGTCTAGTATAAATGGTTATGGAGACCTATTCACAGAGACTCTGGATTAGGTTGTGTACAAGTTTTGGTATCAATGTTTTGGATCACACTTTGTAATCCATAATTAAGATAATAGAGAGCTAAAGGAGACATAAAAACTAAGTCATTTTTTGAAGAAATATAGATCTTATTGTTATATCTCAATTGTTTTGTTAATGATTTTATTCTATTTTTTTTTATTTGAATGAGGGTTTGACAACTTGATTGCCTCCAATAATCTAATTGTCTCCTTGGTCAAGTATTATTTTCTTAGAGAGAACTAAAACCACACGGAAGGTGAAAAATATCTACTTACACATTTTTTATAAGTTTTTTTGTTTTATTTAGTACACTTTCAAGGAGAGATATAGTATATGGGATTTATACTACCAGTAAGGGATAACTAAGGATGATTTTGTGGTTTGACCACATATGTAGGTTTAATTTATTATAAGGCAATGATAGTCATTAAATTTTGATAAATAAACCTTAGAGTTAATCTTGTTAGTATAGGGGTGTAATAGTTTTTAGACTACATTCTTTAAAAAAATCACCAATCTACACTCACTTCCTCAAACCAATTCTTACTTCAAAAAATTGAAAACATTCAAAATCATAATTATTATGTAACTTATAATGCTCATGCTTAATAATTAATGGTACAAAGAGTACTTATCAATGTATAATATCCTCAAAATCTTAGTTATGTTTGCATGAACACTTCATCTAATTTTCATTGTGATAAACCTATTACATTTTGTATAAAATCTAAAGTGTAGTTATAGGAACACCTCCCAAGTTTTGTATTTATCCTAAAGTGCATGAGAGATTTTCCCATTTTCCATTCGTTGATCCATCCTCTTAGTAATTTTATTATAGAAAATTACAATTTTTTAGAAACTACTAAAAGTAGATTGGAGAACCAACACTATTACTTAATTTTTTAGAAACTATTGAAATTAGGTTGGAGAACCAACATTATTCAATGTGATGGATCAAGTTACAATAAGGAAATGGAAGCACAATAATCAAAGAATAATAATTATAATTTTTTAGTCTTTGATATCAATTTGGAGGTGGATTTAGAGATATCAAACCTTATTATCTTAGTGGAGTTATTGAATTAGACTACTGAGAGAATGAATAATGCACTATTTTTTTCTAAGTTCATTAGGATTTGGACTTCAATGAGAAGGATGAAAATGTGGATTAACCAAAAGTGGCTTTTAGATTTGATTTAAGTCCTAGGGGAGAAATTAAGAAGAGGATAATTTCATTAGGTTAAGGTCTATGGGGACATGATCTCAAGTATTCACATAATCAAGGAGGAAGGGAGGCACATAGCAGAGAATGTGCCACTCTAGGAAGTTGCAATGGAACTAGGTGAGACTATCAGTGAGATAGAGGGAAAGGATATTCCCTCAATAACAAAGTAGGAGTGGAGAGTAGCAGTATCATTGTGGAAAGTGATTAGGATTTAGGTAAGGACACCTATGATGATAAGGATTTAGCCCAATATCAAGTGTGGCCTTTAGGAGTAGGACATATGGCAGAAGAATAAAACTACAATTATCTTGGATGTTAGGGTTAACAATGGTCAAGGGTGGATAATGAAGGCTAGCAGGGATAAATTAAAGCCTATGGAGGATATGAAGAATGGGAATCATGCATCTATTTGAATTTTTTTATTAAGAATTTAGGTGAGCACCTCCTTGAACCTACGAATTTATATAGGTTATTAGCTAGAATATTCAAGGGCTCAACACTCCTAAAGGACACTATTTTCTCTTTGAATGGTTGATTAAGGTTTATATTCTAGATATTTTTATATTATAGGATACTAAGGTGGAATGCTCCTTTTTATAAGATATGTTTAAAATAATTTAGAAAATAGGTACGGGGGTTATGGTGAAGGAAAATCATACAATTGGAGGATTGGCCGTCTTATTGGATGAATCTAGAGTGGCTTGTGAGTTAATATCATATTCTCAAGATTCCATTAATGTGAGCTTCATTAATTTTCAAAATAATTTACCTTTGGTTATTTGTAATGTTTACAAGCCAAATGTAAAATTTAATAGATCGATAGTCTAGAATGAAATTAGAGATATGGAAAAAAATAGTGAGCAAAATTAGTTGATTTTGGGTGATTTTAAGCTATTTTAAAATTAGAGAACAAATTGGGGGAAAAAGACTATCTATGGTTGGTTCCTTGTCCTTTAGACAATTTTTTGGTGATCTTATTTTGATGGTAATTACACCTAAGAGAATTTGGTTTGCATAGAGTAATATGTGCATTGGGGAAGATTTATTTTGAAGTAGATTAAATATATTTATGGCCAATTCTAAGTGAATGATGAACCATGTGGTGGTTAAGGCTATATTTATTCATTATAGGGAGTTTGGTCATTATCCAATAGAGGTGTTGAATAAGGATAGAAAACTAAGGGGTCACTTTGGTTTGAAAGACTATATTTTGGTGAGGATTTGAAGGGGTGTAGGGGTTTGGAAGTCCAAGGATGCTAGAGATTAAGGTTGTAGAAGAATCTCACTAAGGTTAACCAAAGAGATCAAAGGTGGAACTAAGGTTGAGAATATTTTGCTAAAAAACTATAGGTAGAAACTTAGTGTAAATAGATGTTTTACCTATCTAGTCAAAAGTGGGTCTTATTTACATGTTAAGTTTACTTAGGTCCTACTTTCTTTTTCTAGAGGTCTCAATTGTCTAGATAAGATCTTATCATATCTTATCTAGTTAGATTTTATTTAATGTGTGTGCCCTGGTCGCGTCCACAAAAGGATATAAAAATCACGAAAAATATTAACCTGGGAATTGGACATTCCAGCATAAGACTAATATCTTCTCATGGTCATTCATTTACTTTGTCAAACTAGGGAACATATACTTGAAATGGAGCAGCATTGTATGTGCACTAAGAACCAGTTTCAATCACAACTTACCAGAAATAAATACTTGGAAGGAATTCTCCCTATGCTATAGGAAAGTAATGTAAAGTCTTCTTAACTCAAATATAACTTAACCAAAGCAGAAATCATAACAACTATTACTAAGAAACAAACTACGAACTGGCCTTATGTTGCAGGAACAAACATTGGGATGAATTCCGATGCTGTAGGAACAATATAAGACTGAGTTTGCGCTGAAACTGAAATCTAACTTATAATCAACAGAAGATAAACAACTAATCAACTACAAATATTTACTAAGTGGCCCCCCTTAGCAAGCATCAACTAATTTACGCAAGGATTAAACTCAAAACTTCATCAACTTTTATTCATAACTTGAAGTCATCTACATTGATTGTTTTGCTCTCAAAAAACTAACAAAACTCTGATTCTTATTATGATACTAATTCTTACATAATCTACTTGCTCACTCATGCAGGAGGAACACTTATTTAAATCAGGAAAGCAACTAACTACCTAACTCAACAGAGAAATAAGTGGATATTAATGTATCCTAAAACCGAGGAACAAACTTCATAAATGAACATATTCGTTCAACACGATTCAAAGAGAATTTAGCATTCCACTCTTCTCAGATTAATTAACATTTATATTTCTTCCCAACAACTCAGTTAGAGAGTCTTCGCCAGAACAACTTCCTCGAAGTCATGCAGGAAATGGACTTTACTGCAAGGTTGAGATCTGTTGCGCTTGACTCGTTCATGCTTCCTTCAACAACCTGTGAAACATAAGGCGATAGAAGTGAAAGAAAGCACGCATGGAAACTACACGATATTCATTCATTAATCACATATTAAATATATTTCATTATTCAAAAACCACATGCATTATATCAGTCATTTGGGAAGTCAAACAGGGTAATTAATATAGACATATAGAGATGTTAGGCTGCAGGAATATAGGAATGTATTGCTACAGGATACCACCTGATAAAAAGGTCTTTAAAGAGTTAAAACAACCATTAACAACAAGAGTAAGGGTATTAAAAATACAACATAATACTTCAAATCATGAGCATATTTTGGGCTCATCATTTTCCCCCTACTTAGCCTAATGATGGTCCTCCAGCATTATGCTTCCTAGTTGTCTCCCTGAAATCAGTAGGTGTGGCATGACCTTGCAATGAAGTTATAAACTTGTAATAGAAACCTCCGTAATTCTGCCATCTTTCATATCTATGGGCTTTTGTATCCTCATTCATATATGTAGCTCGATAGGGGTAAAGTGGCCACATTAGCATAGGAGGTCAAAATGTCAATGGCAACCATAACTCAAACCTCTTATGGAGACCGAGCTGCATGTACCTTTCTATTCTTTTGAGGGTTGCCCTAAAATTCACGGGGCTATGAGGCTCAGAACTTCTTAAACCAACAGTTAATTTTTCCCATCTTTTCTCAATTTTGGAAGACGACAGCTTCCAAAACAGATATGGCTGCCCTTTGAATTCATCATATACTTATTTTTTGAAATCAAATATTTTCATTCTGACTGCTTGATCATTGAATCCATATGAAATGGTAAGCCAAGTTTTTAGCATTGTATAGGGATCAAAGCTCTCAGGTTGCAATGGGATGGGATCATCCCTTTTAGCTTCTTCATAGGCCTCCAATTGTCTGCCATAATTAGTTTCATTTGTTGCCCAAGACATGAGTGACCTTAAATGAATAACACCAATATAAAGAAGTGGATTCCACTCTGTTTCAGAGGGAATTATCAAACCATGCAAATAAAATTCACACAAAGAATTCTTCAGCCAACTAGGGACTACTTGGTATGCATCATAAAATTCTTTGGCTGTATGAATAACAGGATCTAAGTTCCTTGAAATTCTCATTAACTGAAACCAAATGAATTGTTCCTTAAGGCACATGGCATAAACCTTGAGTGGTGGTCTACATTCCATGATTTGACTAGTTACCTTCATCATTTCATTCATTTTCTCCTTTAGTTCTTGAATTTCCTGTTCTTGCCTTTCAATTTTTCTTTTCAATTACTTCTTCTCTACCTCCCAAAGGGCTTTGTTGTACTTCAGTTTTGGCTAAGTGGCAGAAACTCAATGTTTGAAATGTGACTGGCCTCCATGTAGTTCTAAGGTATTCCAAAAATTCTATCAAAAATGTCTTTTTATAAACAACCATTTCTTGACAAGTTGCAGAAGGTAATGAGGTTTCATTGGACACCTCAAATGGTACATGCTATTCTTCTTCTTGCTGTAGGATAAATTCTTGTTGCTGCGCTGGAAGAGATTGTGCTTCCTCTAAAATTTGCATAGCTGCTTCAGCCAAGTCATCAAGACTTGGCATCCCCCTTTCATTATGTTGTGCTTCCTCAATCTCCATTGTTTCAATTTGCTCTTCCCCAGGAATAACAAATGGACTTTGTGCAACATTCTCAGATACATCCTGAGAAACATCATGTGTAGATTCTTCAGATTCCTTAGAAATTATTATAATTTCAGGTTGAGCTGAGGTAGGGGTGACAGCTGAGGTAGGGGTGACTTTACATTGCTTCCTTGCTGAAACTCTTTTTGGAAATGTTGTAGCTGCAGGAGGTGCTCTCGTAGCTTTCCTCTTTCTGAGTTGCCTAGAGGACTCAAAATTAATAGAAGAAGATGATGGTGAACTTGTAGTGGCAACAGGCATTGCTGTAGGAGAAATTGCTATAGGGGAGGATGCTACAAGAGTAGAACATTTCCTCTTATGAAGATGAGAGTTAGATTTTGGGGTTTGTTTAGCCCTAGATGACTCTCCTACCTTCGTTTTTCCTTTTTCTCTTCTACTAGCAGACCTAGTTTGTACTCGGGCAGAGGGTTATGGTGTGGAGGCTGCAGAACTAAGTGCTGCAGGAGCAAATGATTCTTGCTCGACTTCCCTACTTGTAGATTCAATTCTCTTTTTCTTTTTCTTGGGTCATGCAGGGAGTGCTCTAGGGGGTTCTGGAAGTTGCAAACTTTTTTGGGCAACAAATTTTTTGCCAGGAAAGAGGTGACACATCCCTTAGAGAACACTCAATCAAGAGTTTAATAAGGGCATGATGGGCAACAAAGTTATCCCTACCCCTCTGGGTTTCATGGGCGCATTGTTTCAAAAGACTTAACAAAATTTTTGGAATATTAACAGCTAACCCATGCCTCATATGACTCAACAATTTAAAATGGTAGGAATGTAGATAAGAAAAACGTCCCTCACACATTAAGTACTTGATTATGAAAGAAACATATTCTAGGTATGGAGGAGGCAATGACACACGTTTGCATCCTTGCTTTGAAACCTCCAAGGGTCCATCAGTTGGTATTGTAAATTATGCCCTAACAGAGACAACATCTGAAACCTCAAAGGGTCCATCAGTTGGTATTGTAAATTGAAAAAGTGGTTGGAAGCCCAGCCACTTTTGCAATTTGTTCTTTTGTTACAGCTACCGTCAAACCCCATACTATAGCCTCTTCTTCAGAAAGAATTCTCAAAAATTCACCTGTAGCTTCCTCATTAAAAAAATCTAACCTCAAGAAATAATTCAACCAGCCACAAATGTTGAATGCTTGAATTGTTTGAGGATTTCGTGTCAATAGCTCATGAGCTACTGGCTCATGTCCTACCAATTGGCCACCCATATTTGTAAATTCTCTCAACTGAAACTCAACTCTTTTCTGAAAATCCAAAAAACTTTTTAATTTTTCTGCTCTGCTTCTTTCTGTCCTATCGTCACTTTTCTCTTATTTTCCAAGAATGAACTCAATAAATAATTGCATGCAATGATTGTTACAACTACTCAAATCAAGCAGTTAATTATTATTTAAGATGGAAACATGCAATCATATTTGGAAAGTACAAGAAAATAAAAATATCCAAACAGTTGTGATAGCGGCATAAGAAAAAGTTTGAAATGGATTATCCTGCCCCCTACTTAAAATGTGACATGTGTCCACACATGTACGAAAGGATAGGCAAAGATTTGGCAATAATGACTAATATGGACATAGTAGTGAATGAATAAAATGAAATAAATAAATGATGCGACAATAAAAGATATCGCGTACCTTTCAATAAATGCCCGTGCGTGTTGGGAAAGATGACAGCTTTAGCATGAAATGACGACTGGAAGTGAAATCATAAATGTGGGCGGTACAGGAGAATGGATGAGATGGATGGGTGACGTGGAAGAAGAGAAATGAATGGTGGTGATGGATGAAAAGCGAAAAAGAGTGGCTTCCTTAAAAAGGAAACATTTATTATGAGCATGCAATGTGGAATTTAAAGAGATGTTGCAGGAGAAAGGACAAAGCCTTTTGTTGTAGAAGGATCAGTGGCCGCATCTGAAAGAAACTACTTCATAAATTCGTCTTTGGATGTTGGCTTATGATACAACCGAAGACGGTGTCCATTAACTAACAGCTTGAATCAGACAGGATCTATTGTAACCAACTGAACTGAACCATTATCAAATACATTCTCAATTTCATAAGGACCAAGCCATCGTGTGGTGAGTTTACCTTGATTTTCTTTGTACCTAGAGTCATAGAGCAGCGCCCAATCACCGACAAAGAATTGCTTAGTTTTGATATGGCAGTCATGCCATTTTTTTATTTGCTGCTGGATAGCTTCAGTAAGTTGTAGGGCAGCTTTCCTTATCTCATCCAATGCATTCGGCTGCAGGAGACGTTCCTTTTGGGCTTCTGAAATATCAATGTTAAGCTCTAGAGCAGTCTTTAAGGTCTTATGCTCAAACTCTATTGGCAACATGGCAATTTTTCCATAGAGTAACTTAAAAGGAGTAAACCCTGTAGTTGTTTTCCATGTTGTCCTATAGGCCCAGACGGCTTTAGGAAGTCGACTTCTCCAATCCTTCTTGTGTAATTGGATTGTCTTGGTAAGGATTGCCTCAATTTCTCTGTTGGTAACCTCTGCCTAACCATTGGCTTGAGGATGATAGGGGTTAGAATTTTTGTGCTTGATCTTGTAATCATTCATCAATGTAGTGATTAAGTTTGATGTAAACTGGGCTCCTTGATCAGTAACAAGTTCTCTTGGGACTCCAAATTGAGTAAAAATTTGTTCATACAAGAATTCAACAACTTTATTGTCACAAGCATGTTGCATTGCTTTCACTTCTACCCACTTGGTTACATAATCAGTGCAAACCAAAATGTAAGATTTCCCATTGGACGGAGGATTAATAGGCCCAACAAAATCCATGCCCCACTTGTCAAAGGGACTGACTACCAATTGAGGATACAAGGGCATTTCATCAGACCTTGTTGGTCTTCCCATGCGTTGACATTTGTCACATTTCCTAGTGTAGGCTGCAACATCTTTGTGTAGTGTGGGCTAATAGTATCTAGTAGAAAGCACTTTCATAGATGTTCTCTTAGCTGCAAAGTGCCCACCACATGGCTCATCATGATAGGCATGCAATATGTCATAAGTTTCATCTTTCCTAACACATCTTCTCATGACTTGGTCAGGTCCCGTGTAGAATAAACAGTCTGCAATCCATGAAAAGTTAAAACTTTTCTCTACCAATAATTGTCTTTCCTTTGGTGAGAAGTGCATTGGAATTTGGTTGGCTGCTAAGTAATTTGCAATATCTGCATACCATGGGGTTTGAGCAGCAATGAAAAATAGATGTTCATTAGAAAATCTATCATCAATTACCTCTAGGGTGGTAGGTGTAGTTGTTTGAAGTCTGGACAAGAAATCAGCCACCACATTAGCCTTGCCTAGTTTATCAATAATTGTGATATCAAATTCCTGCAATAATAGGATCCATCTTGCTAATCTACCAGATATGACAGGCTTATTCATGAGGTATCTTATTGCTGCATGATCTGTATGGACAAATATTTGGTAACCAGTGACAATGTCAAAACTTGTTCAGGGCATACACAACTGCTAGCAATTCTTTCTCTGTGACAGTATAGTTTAATTCAGGGCCTTGTAGGTTTTTTTGTAATGAAATATATGGCATGCTCAATGGAATTCTCCTTTTGTCCTAAAACTGCCCCTATGGCATAATCAGGAGCATCTGTGTGTATATGAAAGGGAAAACTCCACTTTGGTCCTTGAAGAATAGGTGCCTGCATCGGTAGGTTCTTAAGCTGTAGGAAAGATTTGTCACAGGCCTCAGTTCAATTAAATTTAGAATCCTTAGTCAATAAGGCATATAATGGACTAGCTATTTTGCTAAAATCTTTGATAAATCTTCTATAATATCCAGCATGTCCTAGGAAGCTTCTAACATCCTTTTGTTTCATAGGTGTTTGCAAAGTTAGAATGACTTCTATTTTTGTAGGATCAACTTGAATTCCTACTTGAGAGATATGATGGCCTAAACAATTCCCTCTTGCATCATCATAAAGCACTTCTCACTATTCAAAGACAAATTTTGCTCCTTACGTCTTTTCAACACTTTCTCCAAATTTGCTAATGCTTCTTCATAAGTATCTCCATAAATGGTGAAGTCATCCATGTAGATCTCCATAGAATCATGAAAAATGTCAGCAAAAATACTGATCACTGCCCTTTGAAATGTTGTAGGTGTATTACATAGGCCAAAAGGTAAGACAGAGTAGGCAAAAGTGCCCCATGGACTGGTAAAAGTTGTTTTGTCTTAATCCTCAGGGGAAATTCTAATTTGATTATACCCACTATATCCATCCAAAAAGGAGAAATACTTTTTACCAGACAATGAGTTTAGCACTTGGTCAACAAATGACAATGGAAAGTGATCCTTTTTAGTTGTTGTGTCCAGCTCCCTGTAGTCTACACAAACTCTCCATTTTCCTCTTTTTTTAGGAACAATCACCAATGGAGATACCCATTGACTCTTTGAAATGGGGTAGATGAATCTAGCATCAAGCAATTTTTGGAGCTCTGTTTTAACTATTTCCCTAAGTGCTGGATTTATCCTTCTTTGAGGCTGCCTGACAGGTGAATAGTCTTCCTTAATGTAGATGCTATGAGTACAGAGTTGATGATCTATTCCCTTCATATCCCCATAGTCCCATGCAAAATCTTTGTGTTGTTCTTACAACATTTTGACTAGGGAAATTTGTTGAGATTGAGGCAGCTTAATATTGATGTTCAAACAGCAGCCTGGAGACACTTCTACCTGCTTAGTAAGATCATTCATAGAGGCTACTGATAAAGGTGGTGTTTGTATTTCATATGGAAGCAAATTTTGATAAACTGCAGGAGATTTAGGTGGCAGGCTTTTAGAATTCAGTTGTTGTAGGAAACATTGCTGAGGACAGTCATTTGCAACAGATGGGCTACTCAGATAAGAGTTGGACTGCAAAATATGTAAAAGTAGGTCATCCTCACTCTGAAGTTGAGAAAAAAAATTAGTTTGCAGCATCATTAGCTGAGCCAATGAATTGACTTCTTCAGTTTCCTCTCCCAAATCTGGCCAAATTGGTTGAGACAAGTCTGGCTGAGGCTGGGTAGGTGGGTATAAAGCCAATTTTTTTCTTGAATGACCATCAGAAATTGTCATATCTCCTGAGCGACATCTTATAAGAGCATCAACTATGGTCAACCACGGTCTACCTAGGATGATAGGATATCCTCCCAAAGTTGCCTTAGTGGACAATATGGTGAAATCTGTTGGGTATTCCCAAGACTCAAGGATGACAATAACATCTTCTACCACTCCATCAGGTGTGACTGTGGAACTATCAGCAAGCTGCAGGATGGTAGGTGTAGACCAAATTTTTAAGATATTCAAACACTCCATAGTATGTTTGGTCATTACATTGATGGCGACACCAAGATCTATCAAAACATTCTTTATTATCTGACCATTAATATTTATTTGTACCACAAGACTCCCATGATCAGTATACTTTGGAATGACTACCTTCCCTAACATAATATCAACCAACTATCCTAAAACATGGATAGTTTGGGGATCCTTTTTCTTTCTTCCTGGTCTCTTTAAATAGGCCTCTTTAATGGCTTTTCCATAAATTGGGACATCTTTAATGGCTTGAAAAAGAGGAATTTGAATGTTCACATTTTTTAGCTGATCCAAAATATCAAAGGAAGGATCTTCCATAGACTTGGATGTAGTAATTTGCAATCTCTGCAGAAAAGGCGGTTTGGCCTAATGCTGTAGGACAGGCTCCTTAGAGATAGTATCTGATACAGGTATATTTTCTGTAGGTTCAGTAGGTTGTTCAGAGGTAGAATCTAGGATCATTGTAATTACAGGTGGCTGTGGAGTAGGGAGAGTGGTTCCAGACTTGGGATGGATATCATGAATATTCAGGGCATAAGTTGGATACTGATTGGTTTCTGTAAGATACATAGGTTGTTGTTGCTACTGTTGCTTATTATTAGGATTTGGAAATGGTTGAGCAGGAATATGCATTTGTTTTGGAGGGCTAGTATTTGTTCCAGGTGTTGTAGGAGGTGGCATGAGGATTCGAGGTTGTGGTTGCTGAAACTGCAGGGATCCAGAGGGTTGGTTCTGCCATTGCTAAGAACCTCTCCATTGAGGATTCCGCTGCCAGTTACCTGGGGGTGGAGTCCATTGTCCTTGTGGCTGCTGCCAACCTCCTTGAGGAGATTTCCATTGAGGACTCTGATAGTTAGGCTAGTGTGGTTGAAAAGTATTCCAAAGTGGTGAGGGGCTATATGTAGGTTGCCATTGGTTATTTTAATTAGTAGAAGGATTACCAAAGTCAAAGGGTCTTGAGGCATACCTTGTCTTTGAGCCCATGATTGCCTTTGTGCAACAAAGAATACTTGGTCATCATCACCTCTATTATCTTAAAATTAGTAGGTAATTGCTTAGCCTCCAGGTTAACCACCATCTTACATCTGCAGTCACGTTTCTTTTGTCTGCAATGTGGACATAACTCAACCAAGATTGCTTTAGCTTCCTCATGTTTCTTCCGAGCTTGCATAGTATCCAACTGTGTAGCCATATTGTTTACGATATCCTGCTTGAAATTAAACAACAAATTTGTGATCTCCATTCGTGAAACTCCACTAGTAGAAGACTTTCCCACTATGGCTTGACGACCTCTACCCTTTTTAACAAGTGCTTGAGAGTAGTTGCAACATATTTTCTAGATATCATTCCAACGCATTTGGGTTATATCTCCTCCTCCCATCAAGTCCAGGGCATCTATACAGGTGTCACTGATTCCTCTTAGGAAAAGTAGCTTCTGAGATTCTTCATTGAGAGTATGGTCTGAATTCTTTTTAAAGGAAAACTCATGAACCATCTAAGAGCTCCTTCTTTCAAAGTAGCAGGAAACAACTTCAACTTATGAGCATTTGAAGTGTAATCATAGCTGCGACAGAGGATGTCAAACTCAAACAAGAAAGTTTTTGGGTCCTCTGTAACTAATCCATAGAACTTGGGAAGTAATGAAGAACAAATATTTTTAAGGTTATGATTATCTTGTTGAGGAATTATGGGGAATTCAAAAGCAGTAGGTTGATTAGGTGGATTTCATGCCATAGTTTCTTGATGGAGTATCAAAGCAAATGGATTTTCTTCAAGTTCTTCGTTAGCTAGATCAAATGGCAATTCAACAAGCAGGTTTTCAGCAAATGGATTGATATCCTAGTCTCCTTCTTCCTCAAATAGATTGTAAGCTGGTTCAAAGTGGTTATCAATGAATGGAAGGTTAGGGAGAAATCTTCCCAGAGCATCTCTTCTTCTATGCATGTAATAGAATGAATGGTAACTTGAAGGAATTTGAAAATGCTTGAATAACAGACTAAACTACTGCTAACAATGACTAAGACAGGTTCTTAGCTTGACACCATCCCCAACAATGGCACCAAAAATGGTTGCATCCACAAAAGGATATAAAAATCACGGCAAATCCTAACCTGGGAATTGGACATTCCAGCAGGCGACTAATATCTTCTCATGGTCATTCATTTACTTTGTCAAACCAGGGAATGTATACTTGAAATGGAGCAGCACTATATGTGCACTAAGAACTAGTTTCAGTCACAACTTACCGGAAATAAATACTTGGAAGGAATTTTACCTATGCTATAGGAAAGTAATGTAAAGTCTTCTTAACTCAAACATAACTTAACCAAAGTAGAAATAATAACAACTATTACTAAGAAACAAACTATGATCTGGCCTTATGCTGCAGGAACAAACACAAGGATGGATTCTCGATGTTGAAAGAACAATATAAGACTGAGTTTGTGCTGAAACTAAAATCTAACTTATAATCAACAGAAGATAAACAACTAATCAACTACATATACTTACTAAGTGGGCCCCCTTAGCAAGCATCAACTAATTTACGCAAGGATTAAACTCAAAACTTCATCAACTTTTATTCATAACTTGAAGTCATCTACATTGACTATTCTGCTCTTAGAAAACTAACAAAATCCGATTCTTATAATGATACTAATTCTTACATAATCTGCTTGCTCACTCGCACAGGAGGAACACTTATTTAAATCAGGAAAGCAACTAACTACCTAACTCAACAGAGAAAGACGTGGATATTAATGTATCCTGAAACTGAGGAACATACTTCATAAATGAACATATCCATTCAACACGATTCAGAGAGAATTTAGCATTCCACTCTTCTCAGATTAATTAGCATATAGATTTCTTCCCAACAACTTGGTCAGAGAGTCTTCGTCGGAACAACTTCCTCGAATTCATGTAGGAAATGGACTTTACTGCAAGGTCGAGATCTGTTGCGCTTAACTCATTCATGCTTCCTTCAACAACCTGTGAAACACAAGGCAATAGAAGAGAAACAAAGCACGCATGGCAACTACACAATATTCATTCATTAATCACATATTAAATCTATTTCATTATTCAAAAACCACATGCATTATATCAGTCATTTGGGAAGTCAAACAGGGTAATTAATATAGACATATAGAGATGTTAGGCTGCAGGAATATAGGAATGTATTGCTACAGGATACCACCTGATAAAAAGGTCTTTAAAGAGTTAAAACAACCATTAACAACAAGAGTAAGGGTATTAAAAATACAACATAATACTTCAAATCATGAGCATATTTTGGGCTCATCATATTATCATAATCTATCATTTGTATATTTTGATATAATAACTTTATTCATTCATAACTAATCTCTCTTGTGCTTTCATGGAGTTCCTAGAGGTTGGGTGGCTATAATATTTAGCGAAATCTCACATGGTGTAGAATATTCTATGTTACAAGGTTGTTATAGGTGTTTTTATTGATGTCAACACGATGAAGATTATTGTTGATATTGTCATTTTTTACAAGATGAAGATTGTTTTTGATATTTTCATTGATGTCAATAGTGTGGTAGTAGGTGTTGGTTGAATATGTTGCAATCAGTATATTGATAAGAAGTGTTGAGTATAAAGTTGTATGTCATGGGCTTGCTGTACATAATTTTCCTATATTTCCCGTTGCTCATGAATAGGTGAATGATGTATTCTCTGACTGTTGATGTAAAAATGTGTTAAAACATTTTCTTACAATGAGTGGCTCATGAAGTTGTACTGAAGATACTTTGGAGAATACTTTTTATTCCTCCATATTTGAAGATATTTCCTTGTGGTTTGAAAGGTAGACATATGTAGATGTGCAATATGCATGTTCCTATTTTTCAGAACATAGAAGTTACACAGAGGTTTTTAGTGTTTGTAGAGTGAAGATTGTGTTGTCACAGTTAGGAAGGTTTAGATAAATGCTCTATATTTCTTCGTAGTTGATGTTGTGGTCTTATGGTTTGGAGGATGAGTTTAAATTTTTTTATCTATTTTCTCCCTTCAAGTTTTATATGTTGAGGTGTACTGCAAGACAAATTTTTCAAAGTTTTATCTCAATACTATGTTGTCTGGAAATGTACTAGTTCTATGTTTGTTTGCTTGCAATAGAATAATGTTGTGTGATGTTGTAAAAGGAGGGAATGGATATGTTTTTTAATATCATTTACGGTGCGTATTGTGATCTGTATGTTGTTATCTAGTCTCTCTGATACCGCTTGTGGTTGGGGGTTAATATTTGGAAGGTTAAGTGTTTGTTGGGCCGACTTGGTATATTGAGTTGTTTGTTGCAAGTCCTTGTGGTGTGTAGTAGCATGGGATTGTGTGTAGATGTAATATAGGTCCTTCTTATCTCCTGGCTTGGACCACATTCAATTTCCTTTTCTCACAAATTTTTTAGAGCTAACTTTCTTATGACTGTTGCATGTTTCATGTCATACATTTCATTTTGGCTAACAAGGAGATTTATTTTTAAGATTACAAAAGATATAAATGGAAGATCAAGTGTGTGATCAATGTAGTGGAGTTATGTGTTCAGTGTTCAATGTATATGCGGAAAGTAGTGCAATGAAGACAAAGGAATGAGTTTGAATGTGTGAAGAAGTATGTGGGTGAAGTATTGAAGGTAGTGAGTCGAAAGTAGTGTTGAAGGCAACTAGTCTTTCTGCATGAGATATAAATGTTTCTTCTGTTTGTTCTAGTGAATTTACCATTAGTTGGTAAAAAATCAATCAATGCATAATCTAGGATGAATTTAGAGAATTCCTTCATAGCTTTTGGAGGAGGAATGATACCACCATTTTTTTCTCTTTCAAATAAGTAATAACATTAAAGTCTCCTCCTAAAATAATCAATTCTTTTTTTAACAAATTGAGGGTTGTTGTCAAAGAATCCCATACCTGGGTAAAAGCACAAAGTTGTGTTACACTTTCGGCCAACTAAATAGTTCTGAGTGAAAATATTTTGACCTAAATAGTTTTGGTCAAACTAGTTTCGCCCAAAACCACATGGCCTATATGTGGCACATAGAGTTTCGGGCCAAACCCTTTCGCCTGAAACTCAAAAAATTGAATTTTTTCTTTGTCACATTGAAATGTGGCTTATTTTATGTGCGGGGTTTCGGTCGAAACCCTTTCTACCAAAACTCTTTCTATTGAAATTATCTATGTGGCATCCTAGTTGGTAGCCAACTTAGCTTTTTTCAAAAATTTTTAAAACTTTCAACTTCAACTAAGTATTTCTTTAATTAGAATGATGTTTTAAAAAAAAAGAAAAATACCCCTTTTGTAGAGCTTAGAGTGGTGAATTCAAACATGTAATTTTCTTAATATTTTGATTAGTTTTAATATATATATTTTTTAAAATAATGCAAGTAGGTTGTTAAAGTTAAAAAAGAGACTGATTAGAAATTAAAAAAAGAAGGTAAAACATATTAATTTTTTTTGAAAAATATATGGTGCACTAGAGGGGAGAGTCCTCTTCAAAAGGGTATAATTTGTTTTTTGAAAATAATTAAAAAGATAGATGATAGTTAATGTCTAATGAAAACTATCAAATTTTGACAAGTTTGACTTTAAAATGTTATTACGAGAAAAAATATACATCAAAATTTCAAAAAAAATTCCATGCACTAGATATTGAATTTACCTATTTGGGGAAAAAATTAGGGGAAAATTAAGTTTTTTTCTATTTGTTTCTTGATGTGAATGTCATTTTTTTTGAAATTTTCAGTATTCCAAAATCTGCTCTTAAATTGATAAAAAAAAATAATCAAAACAATTTTTTAAAATTTTGAAAAATTACAGGATTAAACTTCATCAATATTTCTATCTTTCATTAGTTTACATCATTTTGAAATTCAAAACATAAAGATGACTTTTATGTGGTCGAAGTTTAGAATGTTTTTGTTGTTGGTCAATTCCTTTATAAAGTGTGACATGGGTTTGTGCTTTTACCCACCTGTTTCTTACCAGTAGTAGAAGTAGGACCATATATGTTAAATGTCCAAAATGTATGCTAGTAAAATTCAATCTTGGTGAGCATCCACCATTGTTGGGTTGCAATAAAATCAAACCCGACCTTACATGGATCACATAAAATTGCCAACCCTCCCGGCGCTCCTACAACATGAATATAAAACACTTCCCATTTGGTCAATCTATTTAGAATTTATTTATTTTGTTCATCTGATAATTTAGTTTCTTGTAATAGAAAAATATATGCATTGCTTGACCATTTTGGTGCTTAATCAAGTGCCTCTTGTTAGGGGAATTTCCCCACAACATTTCACGAAAGGACCGTCATTGCTCTCGAGGAGAGCGACATGCCCTCCTCGGTATCAGATTCAGATTTTTATCTAGGGTAGTTTGTAAACCCGCCGCAATCTCTTAATCTATTTTCCTTGTCTTATAATTTTTCCCCTTCTTTGAACTTGTCTTGGGAGACAAAGTCATCACATCAAACTGAGTCTAGGAGATTAAGAGTGGTTGAGAGTAATCAAATCCATTTAAATCCTCCTCAATAATTTCATCAATGATTTTTTCTCATACTTCCACTAGGATCTATTCTCCCATTGCTAATAGAGACCTTGGAGAGCGAGCTTGAGAGACAGGGGATATATATTTTATAATATCCTATTTGTGATCTTCTACAACAAAGCTTCCACTATGAGGCTTGGGATGAGGATCATTTTCCATATCATTCTGAGCCAAATGGTTGGGATTAGGGGGAGTATCTAATTCCAAATCCTTAGCTATGTTATTATGTGAGGACACTCCATAATTTCTTGTTCAAATGGATGCTCTATCATCCTACTTCACTAGATTTTTTGCCAATGAATTTGGAACTACTAAAGATTTACATCTTGTTTCACTATTTCCTCTTTCAATGAGTTTGAAATCATAACATCATATTACAAATCCAATATATTATTTTCCGATACTTGTGAATCAAGAATTTCTAGGATTAAATTAGAAGGATTTATTACAATCAACAACACTAAAGCTTCATTCTCCCTAATGTGGAGTGGAACCTTTAAAGGAGAAAGAGCCTTCTCCAATTGGACATCAGTCATATACTAACCTCTCATTTTATTTCTTAATGGACTTTTTTTTTTAATTATTATTATTATTATTATTATTATTAAATTGTTTTTTCTGAAACCTCAATTCTATTTAATGCGGCCTCATTAGCCACTGAAGAAATCTCTAAGAACAAGATAAAATCATCCTTAAAAAGAATTATTTTATCAACTAGTATGTTTTCCTCATCTTCACAAGCCTCTAGAGATTGTGTAACATAATGTAAACATTTTGTGTTAGGATGGATCATTAGATGGTAGGAATGACATATAGATTTAGGCCATTCAAAAAACATTTCTTGTATCTAGATCCCATTTCTATAATGAATTTGAAAAACTCATGGGATGGTTTTAGTGGTAGCTATCAAAACATAAAGCTAAACAAAGGCTTTGATATTATCAAAAAATGCCCGACCATGCTTCATGAAAATACCCATTTGGTTTCCCAGGGTTTCAACTATTTCTAAATCTTTGTATTCAAGTGGTAGGGTTTGCAATTGAACCCAAAATGACACAAACTTTATAACTATAGATGAAGGGTTAAAGTTGGGGATCTATAGCTGAGTATATAATCCCACACCTTCTAGAAACCACACCTTCACTTTGAAGACAACATCCCTTGCTTGCTTAGAGGAAAAAACAAAAATGAAAAATCCTTTTCCCTAATCTATGTAAAAAACTTCATTGAATTCCACCATGGCACCTCTGCGAATTGAAAGTTTGAAATTTTCTCATTAGGGGCTTCTTGCCTTTGTCGAAACTCTCTCATCATCCCACTTTATTTTTTTTTATTTTTATTTATTTTTATTTGTCTTTTTATGAAACTACAAATTATAATTAAAAATTATTAAAATTAATTTAATTTGTAATTATTTGTCTTATTAAATCTTTAATTATTTGAATAATTCTAGATTTTTCTTACAATTTATATAATAAAATGAATTTCAAACTTAAAATACAAATTAAAATTTATAAAGTGAGAGAAAGAAGTTAACTTTTGATTAGTCGCTTCATGCCAACAATCCAAGGATAACATATCCTAGGGAGTTGTGCTTAGGGTAGCATGCCATTTAATTCAGGATATAATTCACCTTTAAAACCTCTTCAATGTACCCATTGCACACTTAGGAGGAAAATAGATAGAGAGAGAAATAGAGAAATGGAGAGGGAGACAAAGAGATAAAAAGAGAGATAGATATACAAAAATAGAGGTATAGATATAAAGGAATAAATATGAAGAGACAAAGAGATACAAATAGGAAGAAAGATAAAGAAAGAGGAAAAGAGAGAAGAGGAGAGACATAGATAGATATAGTGACATAAAGAGAGAGATAGAGAGATAAAGAGATAAAGATAAATAGGAGACAAAGATATATATAGAGGTCGAGAGATCAAGAGATAAAGAGGGAAAGGGGGAGAGAGAGGGGGATATAAATAGGAACAATAAAAAATAGTAAGGGGAGAAATATAGGGAGAGGGAAATAGACAAAGAGAAGGAATGCAAGAAAGATAGATAGATGAAGAGAGAAGGGAAGACAAATACAAAGAGAAATAGGGGAGAGAGAGAATGAGAAAGATTGAGAGATAATAAAAAATATAGATATAGAGGGAGACAGAGATATAAAGAGATCTCTCTCTTTCTCTTCCTATATCTCTCTATATATATCTCCCCATATGTACCTCTCCCTACCTCTCTCTATATCTCCCTCTCTACCTCTCTCTACATAACTTCCTATATCTTTATATCCCTCGTTCTCTCCCTCTCCAATTCTCTCCCTCTATCTTTATAATCCCCTTTTCTATGTCTATTTCTCTCTCACTCTCTCTCTAAATTTCCATCTCTATCTTCCTCTCCATCTCTCTCCCTATCTATATCTCCTTACCTCTCCTTACATCTCTTTCTCTCTTTCCCCTATATCTTTCTCACTATATATAGATCTCTCTATCTCCTCCCCTTTCTATCCATATCTCCCCCTCTTTCCCTATCACTCTCTTTCTATATCTCTCAAATTCTTTATCCTTTATTTCTCTCTCTCTCTCCCTCCCTCTCTATCTATTTATATATCTCTTCCTCTTTATATCTATCTCAATATCTCTCTCACTTAGATACACACACTCCTTGTTTTTCCTTCCCTATCTCTATATCTATCTCTTTCACTCGAACACATAGACACACGCACACTCATTGTTTCTCCCTCCCTATCTCTATATCTATATCTCCCCCCCTCTCTCTATCTCTCTCCATCCCTCTATTAATTGTGTTGGTCACCTCCTTTATCTTCCCTCTATTTTTATTTTCCCATCTCTCCCTCTCCCTCTCTATTTATATATCATTAACTCTATCTCTCTCTCTTATTTGCTCCATCTCTCCCTCCATCTCTCCTGCTCTCTCTCTTTATATATCCTCTCTACCTCTCTCTATATATCACTTCCTATATCTCTATATTTATCTTTCCATATCTCCCCCTCTTTCGTTGTCTCCCTCTTTCTATCTTTATCTCTCCCTCTCCCTCTCCCTCTTCCTCTCTCCTTCCATTTTTCCCTTTATATATTTATCAATCTCTATCTTTGTCTTTGCCTCTCTCTCTCACCCTCTCTATCTTTCCCAAGTTATATTTATCTCTCTATCTCTCCTTTATATCCATGTCTCTCCCTCTCTCCCTCTCCCTATCACTTCCTCTTTCTATATCTCTACTTTTCTCTCCTATCTCTATTTCTCTCCCTCCATCTGCCTCCCTCTCTATCCATTTATACATATCTATCTCCCTCTCTAGCTCTCTCCATATCTCTCTTACTCATACACACACTCCTTGTTTCTCCCCCTATCTCTATCTCTATCTCTATCTCTATATCTCCATATTTGAATTCTTACATATCTCCCTCTATCTCTATCTCATTATCTATCCATCTCTCTACCCTTATATCTTTCCCTCTCTCTACCCCTCTTTATATATCACTTCCTATCTCTATCTTTATCTCTCTCTCTCTCTCTCCCTCCCACCCCCCTTCTCTCCCCCTCTCTCTATATATTTATTTCTTCCATTTCTATCTATCACTTTGTCCACTCTCTTTATCTCTCTCTCCTCTCCATATCCCTCTCTATCTCTATCTCCTTACCCCACTCTTTCTCTCTCTTCCCCCTATATTTCTCCCTCTTTCTATCCCCATATCTCCCTCTCTCTCCCTCTCTCCCTATTGAAAACACAACATGAGCCTATTGGTAATGGAGCCTTATGATCTTCTCGATTCAGAGGTTTTTCTTTAGTTGTGTTCAGATCCTTGTAAGTGGATGCATAGTTGATTTGAAGCTATTACTTCTCCATTGAGACCTTTGTTGCACAAACATCATTTTCTAAATGTTCTACCAATTGACCTCATATATACTACACAAATATATGTAAAAAATAAACCGAAAAATTCCCTAATTGACCTTCCACACTTCTTCGATGTACCCATTGCACACCAAGATGCGATTGCTAGTTTTTAATTATATGAGCTATGACCATATAGAACCTCACACGAGTATGGACCCTCTCCCCCACTGGGTTTATACACGTGAGTAAAAAGATTGGCGTCGCTCAAATTGAAAGTGAGGCGTGTTAGTCTCACGTGCCAACGGACTACACCACGGCCCCCTCCTATTTATGAATTATTGCATGTACTTTAAGAGTAATATCCAAAGAGAATGTTTTTCATTCGAATACCTGTATTGAGTGTTTAATTTTTTTATTTAGAGGAATATACATGCCATAAATTGCTCTGATAGCTCAGTTGGTTAGAGCACCCGTTTAGTAAGCGGGAGGTCTTGAGTTCAACTCTCAATCAGAGCATGTTTTGGCTAATTCGTCTGAGAGTAACTTATTAGATTATGGTCTTAATTGTCAAGATTTCAATCCATTCCAAATCGAACTATTTTGCTGTCGTACAATTTCAAAAACAAAAGATTGGAGTCGTAGAATAGGGTATTTTGCCACCTCTCAAGTTGATTCTGTTATAATATTGTTTTTTAAGTGCATAATAATGAGATTTATATATACATATATATAATTTTTGTGATACAATTATAAGAGTGAGATAGTAGTCTTTATAATTAAAACATACCAAGATAACACATGGTCAGGATGGCCGAGTGGTCTAAGGCGCCAGACTCAAGTTCTGGTCCTCTAACGAGGGCGTGGGTTCAAATCCCACTTCTGACATATTTTTGAACTGTAGATCAGTTTTACGTTTTGCTTTAAGGACAAGTTTAAAATAAAATAAATATGAAACATTATGAAAACGTTTATTTTAATAAAGAGAGGAACTGATGAACGGGTACCAAGTGATGTGGAGATGAGAGGAAAGCTAATCGTAGTGCATAATGTAAACAATTTTATTATGTTTTTATTAACCTAAAAATAGTATTGCATTTTTGTTAGAGTGTGTAAGATTCAAATTAATCAAGATTGATTATAAATACAATGAATATATGAGAGCGAGATGGAAAAAAAATCATTTAGGAAAATATAATATGTTTTTCAAAATAGTCTTAAATTACAATTTAGTCGAATATATAAGACATGGAACAAGTATATCTCACTTAATGTTTTTAGTTAGTTCTTATATGTACCTTATTTGCAAGTTATAGTGAAGGAAGGGCCTTTGAAAGCTGAATTATTCACATTTTACCATAGAAACAAAAATCCGATGTAGTGATTTCATTAATTTATGCTAAATTTTTATATTCCTTACATAAAGATGGGGTCAACATATAATTGATGAATTTTAAAAATCTTGAAAACAAACGTAAAGGAAAATAACATGGAGGACATGGAGGAAATTGGTAATATAATAGCACAAAGTTGGAAAATTATGAATAACAGTAAATTAAAGCAATGTTACCATAGTTGTAAAAAAATACCATAATATTATAAACTATAAAGGAAGTTGAATCATTCACATTCTATTGCAAAAAACAAAACCCTAATGTAGCAATTTTATTAGTTTGTGCTAAATTTTCATATCGCCTACAAAAAGATGGGGTCAACATAAAATCACAAATTTTAAAACCTTGAAAAAATACACACACCCAAATAGCATGAAGGGCTAAATACTTGCATGTTGTATGTCACTTCCAAATGTTTGCAACATGGTATGCGAGTTGCTCCTTTCCTTGCCAAAAGTCAAATGTGCAAATGAAAACATGGCGGTTTTGGCAACATTTTGTCATTCATTATTTTTTAAATCTCTCAGTGTATGGGGCCATGGGGACGTAGTAAAAAATGACACAAGCTATAATGTTTGTTCATCTACTTCTCCCAATTAATCTATCATCATCATGCCATCATATGGGGGATGGGACATGATGTCTTATTATGACTTAGCATGTTGCTTTTCTATTGTTATGATGTCTTATTATGATGGCTATTGCTAGAGTTTTATTGTTTCCCTTGGTGCATTTCTCAAGTAAAAGAGCAAGTGGTTGATGTTAAACCCAACAATGTTGATGAGTTCTAGTGTGCCCCATTTTGTATGGCGATATATCTGTTATGATGTCTTAAGCAATTGATTTTGTAGGTTAAAAACACATTGTGTTTTGAACTTTGCAATTTCTTATTCCACGCAGTGTGTAGTGTGAAGTGTGTACTATGAAGTACCATATAAAGTGAGGGTTAATAAAGAGAACATGTATTGAGAAACCTTCTATTTTAAAAAAATACTATCTATACATGTGTACATCTTCATTTCATGACAATATTTGAGTATAAGAAATTCTAGGTTTCAAAACACACCGTGTTTTGCAACCTGCACTACACAAGGTTCACCACTATGGAAAAGTACATCGACTTTTTCCATTAAAAACAAAAATGGTGTTTTTGCTATTTGAAACACAAATCTACATATAAATAGTTAAAAATAACAAGGCTTTGGCATGTTGGGATGTGTAGGCTCAAAAACACAATGCATTTTAAAGCATGCAATTATTCATAGCAGGTAGCATGTGCAATTTGAAGTGTTTACTATTTAGGTTATTGTATGGAATAAAGTGCAGGCTAAAAAATA
Source organism: Sequoia sempervirens (assembly GCA_007258455.2). Lineage (NCBI taxonomy): Eukaryota > Viridiplantae > Streptophyta > Pinopsida > Cupressales > Cupressaceae > Sequoia > Sequoia sempervirens. Next base: position 107,173 of record VDFB02138903.1, read on the forward strand.
GATTATTTTGAAACCTTCTATTTGTTATGAGATATTCATAACTAAACGTATCTTTGTCTACATTTTAAATAACAACAACATTTCATGATAGTGTGTTTGGGTATGATAAATTGCAGGTTTCAGAACATGTCGTGTTTTGTAACCTACACTTCACAAGGTATCTAAAACACACCATGTTTTGTGTCCTCTAATATAAAGAAGTATATTCATTTTTCCCAATAACAACAATAATGGTGTTTTTTCTATTAGAATTGTAGACTTGGATATATATAGTTCAAAACCAAAAAGGTTGGGTACGTTGTGAAGTGTTGGTTAAAACACACATTGTATTTTGAAGCATGTAACTTTTTATATCAAGAAGAATGTGGAATGTGAAATGTGCACTATGAAGTTTACCCTAATTCATAAAGTACAAGTTAAAAAAGACAACACATTTTAAAACCTCATTTTTCTTATAAGACATTCATAACTATATATCTACATTTGTATTTCAAATAAAAATAATATTTCATGACTTTTGTTTGCATAAGAGAAATTGTAGGTTTCAAAACATGCCATGCTTTGTAACTTGGAATTTATTTGTCAAATTTTATTTTAAAACCCCAAAGAAGTAAAAAAAATTGGAATTGGTTAAAATTGTTACTTACCCATCAACTAGATATCATTTGTTTACTTTATCCCCCACTTGCAACTCCTTCCTATAGATTCCACCCTTTATCTTTCAACAACAAAAAGAGAAACTTTGTTGTATAATAGAGAAAACCATAAATATGTTGAAAAAAAAAGCAATACTATAAAAGTCTCACTATATTTGGTTGACTAAAACACTATCGTTATGCCCAATGACACATTGTTCACTCGATGTCTTTGTCACAAAAAAGAGTCATTTCATCAACATGACATACACAATGTGAATTTCAACATGGAATTCGAAATACATAACATGTACATTAATCAAGATTTTGAAATATATATAGTGTGTAATACAACCTTGAATTTCAGATACACGAGGGTGAAATACATATTGTATATATTTCAACCTTCAAAGGTTGTGTTGATTGTTCTAAGATGTCCTTCAAATATTGTGATGTAAACATGTGTAGATGAACAAACAAAAATTTATAGGTCAAAATAACATTGTGTATTTCAAAGAAAAATTTGAAATACATGAGGTGTATTTTAAACTGCAATTTTTTATATCACCATTCAATTACATATTTTAATTGAAATTGGTCTTGAAAATTTATTACAATTGTTAATAAGATTTTAATTTGCTTATCCAAATTTTCATATGATTTTTTTTTTTGCTTATAGTAGGGAATGCAATAAATTTTGGAATTTAAACTGTTAGTAACACTTGTAAGTTATTTTTCCTTTTAGACCAACAATCATGTGTCATTTTATTAAAAAAATGGTTCATACTATTACACATACTATAGAGGGGGCTGAAATAAATGATTGCACATATAATGGCCCTTCTCCTTGGGGATAGTCGTATTTGATAGATGTTCCAATAAGATCCAATCATTTCAAGATGCATTCAAATAATTGTTCTTACTAACACAAATACTTATGATGTTGACTAAAAAGTGGGAATTTTTAAATAGGAGATAGTAGAGGTTGGAAAGAGGACTTCACCTCGATTGAGGATTAGAGTGAACATTGAGGCCACCACTTGTTTAGTAATGATATGTGAACTTTGCATTATTCTTTTTTTGCAATGTGCCAATGGTTAACATTTTAGAAATTGATTTCAAAATATTATTTTTGTAATGGGGAAAATACTTTTGACATTGTATATTTCATTCACTTCAAGAGGATAATTGGGATAATGATCACAATGACAAGGTAGTTGATGAGGTAGAAGAAGAGGAAGACGAGGTTGATGAATATGATGAGGTTGAAGATGAGGATGAAACTATTGATTATGAGGATGTAGAGGGCGAGGCTGACAATGAGGGATAGGAAGTTATGAAGGAAGGAAATATGGATTTAATATTACAATTGTTGTTTCATTTGGAATTGTATAAATTTTGTGGATTGGATTTTTTTTCTCATAAAATAGGGTATATTATTTTATTTTTGGAATTTTTTGTGCATTTCTATACTTATTATAAAACTAAATAGGTGGGTAGTAGACCAATCTATTTTTGTGACTATGGTTCATGTCATATAGGTGGAGGGGTAAAATTTTGGGATTTGAGATGATAAATATGCATAGAATGTTGAAGTACAAGATTCCTTTTGTGACACCACGAAAGTCTGACTGGACAAAGAAAACATCTACCTCCTTCCCTCGAGAAAATAAAAAAGTATATTGAAAAGAGAGAGAGTGATGATGACTACCAATTGAGGGTACACTATAGTACACAACTTGAAGGATTATAATTGAACACCTATTAAGAGCCTATGGAAAATCATCTATGAGGAACTCCCTAAGAAAGTAAAGGAGGAGGTTAAAGCTGCAATGCTGCCATACAACACTAAGGATGAGAGGGAGGAAAAAAGACATAAAATATTAAAGTTGAAGGAGAGAAAGAAATTGGATCAAACGATAATTTTCAATTGTACTCTTAAATGTGTTGTTTGATTAGTTCAATTATGTGTTTCAATGCATATGAATTTGATGTAATGTTAACATTCATGCCATGATAGGGTGATGATCAAGAAGTAATTGGTGGGCCTCAATAGGGTATTGTGGATTTGGGAGAGGAATCCCTCCCTATAAAAGAAAATGAGGAGGTTAAAGTTGCAAGGTGGTCTTACAACAATGATAAGAAGAGGGAGGAAAGAAGAAAAAAATATTAAGGTTGAAGGAGAGAAATAAATTTGATCAAACAATAATTTGCAATAGTACACTTAAATGTGTTGTTTGATTAGTTCAATTAATTTTTACAAGTATACAAATTCGATGTAATGTTAACATTCATGTCATGATAGGGTGATGGTCAAGAAGTAATTAACTTGGGCCTCAACAAGGTGTTAGAATTGTGAATAAACATGAGATGTAAGATAAAAAATGAACAAAAACACTTTATACACAAAGAGAGTTATAAATAATGATTTGTTATATCCTCAACAAGAGAATACTTATAGAATGAACCTCAAGGGTCTTTAAGGAGATTGAGAGATAATACAATGAGGGTGAGTGATTTATTAGAGAAACCCTAAATGATAAAAGATTAGATCATGAAAAGTGTCATCATCCTATGTGATGAGACATAATGATCTAATAAAAGCTCACTCTAGTTAATAAAAAAGAGCACTCACAAGTTTAGCTTAAGTACATAAAATGAATTATACTAATAATCAATTAAAGATTATTTAATTATTAGCTAATGCATGATTAATCTAATACCAACCCTTAAGATAAACATAGGGAATAACTAAAAACACTAAAAATCCAATGCATAAAAGGAAAATAATGTATGATGGGTCTTGATAAACAAGGTTTGATGAGGTACTCATGTACAAACTGATCTAATCTCTCACAACTGGAGAAAAGGAAAAAAAACTCATATGAAAAAATCCTCTTCAAAATAGATAAAGGCAATTGAAGGACTGAAAATACTCCAAATCAATGTCCTAAAAATAATAGGAACATGAAGAACATCACACAAGCATGAAGAAGCTGTAGGTAAGTGTTGAATGATGACTGTCATAGTGTTGAAATGAAGAATTTCAATTGAAACATATGATGATCATAATCATGAAGACAATTTAATCTACATGAGTCCCCTCAATGAAACTACTCAAATTAGATGAAAAACAAAGGAAAACATCTAGAAATCAAAGATACAAATGATATAGGTACTAATAGTTTGAAGAACATTGATCAAGTGAAAATAGAAGGTTGCCTCTAGAAATAGGAATCCAAGAGTTCCCATATGGTAAATTTTCCATCTCATAAAAATGCATGGGTAACAAATCATTGCATCTACCTAGTACATAGAAATACAAACTAGATACATTGATCACTCCAAAAAATAAACCAATAAAGCATTAGCACCAATAATAGGAACCCCTCCATAATGTGGAAAGGGAGAGCCAAGACAAGTCCATTGAAATTGTGTGTCACCAAGAAGTGCATGAAGGAGAACTGAGAACATCTAAACATGCAAAAAAAGTACATGCAAATAAAAGGGTATGTAAACTAGGCACACACACATGAGGCAAGAATCAATGGGATTATTCAATGTTGTTGTGGAAGGAACACTCACTTGACAAAGGTATGATGGAAAATAAATGGTACAACACAAACCTCCCATGACACTTTATAACATAGTGTGAGTATAATAGGCACAACAAGATGTGTGAAAATCCCTAAAAGAAAGTACAATAATGACACTTTATCTCAGTGCATGTACAAAAGATAAATTGCATGCAAAATATGTCTATAATGACTTAATAGGATAAAATGCTATAAATACATATAGAACAACCTAAAACAAGTCATCCCACATAAACATATATTCTGTAGGAGCTAATACATCCAAGTAAGCTACCAAAATGTGAAAACAAAAAAATTGAATAAAATGTACTTGGAGAAAAATATGAAAAACTACATAGATTTATATGCTCTAAAAGAACATCCCAACACTACTAGGATCGCGAAAAAAATAGGTCAAAAGTTGTGAGATTGGAAGTGAAAATAGCACATATGAAGTTGGCAATCGATTAAATGTACTAACAACAAAATTTGAGAAAAAAACTAGCACCATTGGATAGTGCTTAGAAGCAAATTTCTCACAATATCTCGTTTGCCCAATTTCAATAACCAAGAGAAAAGTTATCATGGTTTTCCCAATCTTACTTAAATTGAAAAAACCAAAACTTTTTAGCCCTCAATGGCCTGGGTGTTGGTTGCCCATGCAACCTTGGGGGTTTAAAAACATAATGGAAAGATATATATTTTTGAAAGAAAGAGATGTACAATATGTGCACCAAAAATTCACACAACTCCAAAAATTGCAAAAAACATAGTGAAGATTCCAAATTTGTTCTTGTAACCCTAGTTGAGAAAAAAACTCAAAAATGGAGAAGGGGTTTGTTGAATCCACACTTTGATACCATGTTAAAATTGTGAATAAACATAAGATGTAAGATCAATCAACGAACAAAAACACCTTCCATGTAAAGAGAGTTGCAAATAATGATTTTATATATCCTAAACAAGAAAATACTTATAGAATGAACCTCAAGGGTCTTCAAAGAGATCGAGAGAGTGCTTTATAGGAGCAATCCTAAATTATAAAGGGATAGATCATGATAAGTGTCATCATCCTATGTGATGTGACAACATGATCTAATAAAAGCTCACTCTAGTGAACAAAAAAACACTCCTAAGTTTAGCTTAAGTGTATGAAATGAATTAGACTAACAATCAATTAAAGATTAATTATTTATTAGCTAATACATGATTAATCTAACACAAGGTACTATATATTAGGGAAATGATACACTCTCTACAAAGAAAATAAGGATGTTATAGCTGCAATGTGTTCTGAAAACTTGACAAGAAAAGGGAGGAAAGAAGGACAAAATTATTAAGGTTTCTTGAGAGAAAGAAATTGGATCAAATGATAATTTCAATTGTACTCTTAAATGTGTTCTTTGATCAGTTCAATTAAGTGGTTGCATGCATATGAATTCGATGTAATGTTAACATTCATGATGTTATAGGGTAATGTTCAAGAAGAAACTAGTGGGTCTGAACATGGTATCATGGATTTTGGAGAGGAAGTAGTATGTTTTCTTGGAAATTTTGAAATAAGGCTAAAGATTCTACTTTTTATCCTTCTAAATTTTGAATTTCTTATTTTGGATGATGATGCAATATTAATGTTTATGCCATCTTAGGGTGACATTCAAGAAGGGAGTTTCTCAATGGGGTAGAAAAGAACTAAGAGAGGAAGAAATACATTTTATTTAGATTTATTGAATAAGGATAAAGATTGTACGTTATGTCCTTACATATTTGAAATTTCTTGTGTAGGATGACATGATATTCCTCTTCAACATCCTTGACAAAAAAAGAACCATGGTGATGAAAGAAATTATAAGGTGTTGTCTACATCTGTATGATTTGAGATATTTGAAGTATGCTTCATCATGTGGTTTGATAAAAATATAATTATAAATTTCAATTTAAAGTTATAATGTTTGGTTATGTATTTAGTGTTATCAAACTTGTTCCATGTTTTCTAGGATAAGGACATTAACCAACGTCTGTGTTCTCATAATAAAACAAGGCTTGACCTTATTGGTGAGGTTGTTGCAATGTGTGTGGTAGAGGGTAATCATGATATAGATGGGGATGGGGAGAACACTAACCAACCATCTCAATCAATAGAGTCATGAGGAATTTTCATGCTTCATTTCCAAATTTATAATGAATCTTTAAATTTGAATTGAATTATGATTCATGTTACTGAACCTTCCAATGCTACCAAATATTTTGGATGATGATATGAGAGATGATGATGTCAGTGCTTCCAATCCTATGATCTTGTTTTAAATTCTACATTGTCAAGGCCATTGTTCCAAACAACATGTTGCCTTTTCTTGGTCCTTTCATAAAGGTTTTCTCTAATTTTGTAAATTCATTTGAGATATGGAACTTCTCAAACTTGAGTTGTTGTCTCTCAATGGTACAACTAAAGGATTTTTTTCTTTGTGTATTTTTGCATCTTATATTTTTTGATCCAACCTAACAAATTTTCACTTTGCATAGGTTTATTCTTAAATGTACTCATTTATATTTATGGGTTTGTTATAGGACCAAGGAATGCTAAGTACCAAGGTGAAATGACATGGTTCCCACCAATTGTTCTTACTTGAGAAATTGTGAGGATTCTATCCCTTGGAATCACCCCTCCATTAGTGCACAAGGATCCCAAGAAGTGTATAAGATTTCATGAAGGTCTGTCTTTAATTGTACAAAATGGATAGCACATTAGATGATGAGCAGGGAAAACAATTATACCTTCTATTACTTTTTTGAACATTTTATCATTGAAAACTTATAGTGTAAAATTAAATTACTTGGTATGTTGGAATAATATGTTATTTTACATTTCAATACAAACATGTGATTGTCATGTGACAAATTTATTTAATTTGTAAGTACCATCCTATGAAATTCTTGCAATAAGAAATGTAGTCTAGGTGTTGACCTCTTGTTCACTAATCTTGGACAATTAGTTATTGACTTAATAAAAGGAAATCTTTATTGATATGATTAACAAATTTTCTATAATTTAATTTTTCTACCTCTACTCCTTGCAACACGGCCCTCACAACTCACAAATCGTATGGGTACATTTTATTTGTGCAATTGATGCTATTGTCATTGTGTCTTTGGTTGTTGCATCTTCCTTTTCTCGTTTTGGTAATTGCTTGATTGTAGGTATTTAACTTAGTGGGTATCATAAGCATTATCTGTAGTTAAACTCATTTATATTGTATGTGTACTAGATAATGTGAATCCAAACTGGTACATTTTCCCCTTTTATATTTTTGTTATATTAATATACTATATTTTACATGTTTTTGTAATTGAGAGGAAAAACGTAATGAATTTTAATAATATGTTTGTTTAGACAATGTTTTGCAGGAATGGAAAGGCGAAAAACTAGAAATGGAAAGAGGAAGATAGCTAAAAAATATAGCTTTGGTGGCAATACTGAAACATTTGACAATTTTACCTTTGAGGTGAACGAAAAACATTCAAGGGAGGCAACCAAAAAGGGGGGTTTTAACATAGATAGAATGAACACTAAAAAAATGGAATTAATGCAAGATCAATTGGTGCTTGAGGTCATGCATGTTCAAATTATGTCTGACAAGGTTCAAGTGTTTTTAGAAAAAAATTAAAGGCTCAAGTCGTTGATAAGTGAAATGGATAAGATAAATTATGAATTGAATAACAAGTTCATAGAATTGAGTGATAGGAATGTGGTATTGGAGCTTGAACTACATCAATAGGAGTTGATCAATAATAATCATGAGGCAACACATGATTCCAAAAAGAAGATGTTAGGATTTCTAGAAATCACATATAATGCCATGTTCAATGTTATAGAAAATACAATATTATTATGGAATGGATTGGCTAAACAAACAATGCATATGCTTGTAGATATTGTTGATGTAGGTTTAACACATGCTAACTAAGGAAAAGTGAAGTAGGCATATTTTCTTATAATATATAATCTATATATAGTAATTGTAATGCTTCTATAAAGAATATAAGTACATAATACTTTTATAGAATCTTTGTTCAATATAAATTTTTCTTTCATCTTCATTCCATGCAAATTGGGTAACTATGTACTACCATTGATGCAAGTTTCAATGACAATAATGTCAAAATTGTGAAGTTCCCATGTTTATGATTATAATTATGTGATCTCTTTAGTGGAACTTGAATAGTTTTATAATGAATTCACATACATATGACTTTATACACCATTTGTGTTGAGTGTCATTTTTATGATCTTAGTTTTATGAAATACACATTTAAATTTATTTGAATCTCTTATTTGACTTATTTCATTAATAATGTATCTTTTTTATCTAAGTTTTTGGAACTAACATAGTGTCTTTATCAATTTACACTAGAATTATGTTTACACTCTACATAGAAGACACATAAACTATATTTTTTAGCATTCAAAGGAAAATGCATTTCAATGAAACATGAAATAATTCACAAACATGAACACCCATAAACACCACAATATCAAGAAACAAAGCCCACCTTCAAATAATATTGGATAAGGGTAACTTCAGAAAGTTGACAAAAAAATAACTCTTAAGATGCCATTTTTTATGAAATCAACAAAGTCTAATGTTCAAAAGAAAATGAAAATAGTTACGCTCAAAATTTGAAGACGAAACAAGAACAAGAGTTGTAGTGCTCTAAATCTACTTTTTAAACTACTATTTTTTTTTTAAATAGTGAAGATTAAGGGTTTGAAAAAGGGGGAGCACACAAAGTGGTCCTTTTTTTTATAAAAATCAGCATAACTTATCTATTGTGCTCCCCCTAAAATGTTTTTTTTTTTAATTTAAAAAAATGCTTTAGTGAGAAATTAGCTAATACCATGTAGTTTATGCAATTTTCTTGACTAATTTTTTAATGAATATAATATTTTACTAATTTTTGAAGTGGACACATCCTGAAAAAGAAAAAATTTGAGAGTGCTCCCCTCTAAATTTTAATCTAATATTTTTATTTTTTTTCAATACGTGTAGAATGGAGTCTAGTTTCCAAAAATGTAATTTGTTTCAAAATTCAATGAAGGAGTAAAAAACTATACCCAAACTAGCACATGTTGGTTTTTGACAAAAAACATAGACACTAACAAAAGAAGTTAAAGATGAAAACCTTAACATAATCAAAACATAAAAAGAATATAATATGGTTAGATAGCTAAGAGAGAGCCTAATGTTATCATGGCATTTTTATAAATTTTCATTGAAACACGTGCAAACCTAATAGAGAGAACAACCAAAAATGTGTGAAATTTTATTACCCTTTCAAAAAATCATGTCCTTGTCATGAAATGGTTGTCCAACCCTTTGGGTTGGTATTTCCCAATGCAATCCATTTGGCGAGCACCAAATTTGAATGATAAGTTTTTAGAATACATTTTGTTGAAATATTTCTTTTTTCTTTGTCTTTGTCTTTGTCTGCCAGTGAAAGTATAAGTTGATATTTACATATGGATATTTAATTTCTTTTACTTTAAGTTATATTTCATGTATATAGTTTCAAGACACAAGGCCGTGAAGCTCATGCGAGTTTCAAAATACTAAGTGTGCCCAAGATGAACACTAAATGGTCAAATAATCACAACAATATATTTAGAAACCAAAATCAGATAGCAGAAGCAAACATAGAACACAGGAACAAAAATATGAGAAAAAAATGTTTGAGCCAAAAGTAGCAAAACAAAGCCAACCAACGACATCTATGTCTTAGACAAGGTTTCAAAAAATTAAAAGTTTAATAGTGTATGATATTGTTTAAAGCTTCTGGGTTTGTTTGCAAACTACTCTAACAGTAAATATTTTTTTAGAATTTGCTCAACTTATACTAATGTAATTCAAAATGCAAGTGTATAACAATATTGAAAATGTTTTAACAATAAATGAAAAATTTGAATGTAATTTTCATATCTAAAATGCAACAATTGACTGATTCTAAGATGCCAAAATCTGAAAATGATGATTTTGATACAAATTTTAAAACAAAACAACTTTTTTGAGCTATATGAAAGATGCTTAAATGGATGCAATGAAAAATTTCAGATTTAAATTTGACCTACTGCAAATTTATAGATGCAATTTTAATGTAGATCTGACCTAAATGATTGAAATTAATCCTATTATAACGTATTATGCAATGTGATATGTAATTTTTTTTTGATTTTTATGCCTTTTATGATGTAAAAATGAATCCTAAATGAATAATTCAAAACAAGGCAACGAAAAACCCTAGATCTAGGGTTAAATTTCATAAGGTATTTAATGTTAACAGGCCAGGTTCACCAAAATTAAACATAGAAAAATGTCTGTGGACCCTATGTTTAAATGCAATAGAACCTAGGTTCATTTTTCCCTCTTCTAGATATTCATTAGGAAGCAAGTCAAAACGGTGATTAGATTGACCTTCAACCATGACGACAAGTCAATCAGAATTGGATTTGATCCTTTGTGGACCTTGGAAATTGATTGGAACCGATTTTCCTTGATTAACCTAATTAAAATATGTTCCCTAATTTGAAAATATAAGATTCCAACAACTAAGAAACTATAACAAAAATTCACCAACAGATCTGGCAAATAAAAAGTTATATGCACTTCTCTTGTAAATTGGGAGCCGACCTAAATAGGAGGACTAATTGGTCATAGGGCATCTGTGTCCTTGTAGAGATATTTCAATTTTTTTTTCATAGTCCTTTGATGTTGGATCAAAGCTTCCCAATTTCACCTACAAATTTGTTGGATCACTGTTGGATATTTTCTTAGTCAAGTTTTTGTGGCTTGTCAAGGTGTAGGGTGTTGAGTGCAACAATGGATAATTGATCTTTAAACTTTCTTCAATCTCCTTCAAACTTGAAACTTGCACACTCAAAGAGAGAAGATGGGTTATGCCATTTAGGGGCTTGTCTTAGTCAAACCCCATGTTAGTGTTTCCACTTCCACAATGGAAATGTAAATGATAGAAAAGATAAATTATAGGAAGGAATGATGAATCAATAAAGTTCTACAACTCACCACCCTTCAATGGCTTCCTTGAGGACTAAAGTCATGGACATCACCTCAAGGTCTTGGATTTTTCTTTCTTGATTTGCTTGAATTTCTTGGAGACCTAAAAAAGGGTTAGCTTTCACAAATCATAATAACATGAATGTGCATAAACTCACATAAAATTTTACATGATGTTTGTATCTTGAATTTCTACAGTAAAGCTCTTAAATACCACTCTTGACAATAATTCTTGCTCTCAATATTCACTTCTTACTAGATATTACTTGTTAGTGCTAGATCTTTCTTGTTAGTGCTAGATAGATTTCAAATGATGCAATAACTAGGTATTTATATGCAATTGTTCTAATTTCCACAAATTAGATCCTGATAGTTGACTTTGGATACTTGAATTATAAATAATAAAGTTTCATCATTGACATATTTCAATTTTCAGCCAAACAAAATATGAGGACACTTTTTCCAAAGTGGGACTCATTCGCCATAGGGCATATGTGTCACAACTCTATTTTTTGGAAATTAAGGTGTCGAGTACAAAGTAGTAGATGAGAGCATTTATTTTCCACTTGCAATTTGTCGATAATTGTTAAAAATGGACCATAAAATGCATAATTTAGGAACTTAGGGGTTCAATTAGGTCCAATAAATTAAGGGAGAGAAAAACATAATATGAAATTGTCAAGGGTGACAATTTATGATGCTACAACTACCAATTGAATTCACAATTCATCATCTAATCTAACAACTAAAATTAAAGTGGTTCAATAGTACCTCAAGTGGCCCTTTCTCGAGTCATTTCTTCCACAAGATTTTGTCAAACACTTACTCAATAAATCATATTATCAACTCAATTCTCTTTTATTACATTCTAAAGACAAAAATATAACAAGAAATCTGTTGAAGATCTATTTTTAATAACACACATTCTATATTCATAATATTGCTACTACTACTAGTGCTACTAGATCTCCTCCTAGATAGAGGATCATAATTTATAGGGTCTTGTGAGGGAGTCCCATTATTCATGAAATAAAATAAATAAATAAAACAAATTTCAAATATTCCTCAACAATAATAAGAGGAATGCTTTTTGAAACAAAAAAAAATACTTGAAATAGGAGTGGAGAAATCAAACATAGATTCCATGTCCAACAACCTTAACCATTCATAACAAAAATGTGCTCAATGGAATAGTTTTTTCACAATTCAATCCTGTTGAAATTAGGGTCATTCTTCTCCCAAATGTTTTATTAGTAGGTAAGAGTAATATTAGGTGAATCACAGACTAATTAGTAAATAATCAACTTCATTTTCCTTTGAAAGTGTTGCACCCCAGTCGATTCAATTCTTTGCAACAATTTGTAGTCCTTATGTTGTGGGATGAGAAGCTTACTATTGTAGGTTGACAATTCTCTTTGCTAAAAAGGTTAGTCTTATTCCCTAAGGCATTCTCATTATCAAAAATAATAAATTAAACATAAAATCCTGCTAAACTTCATAGAAATTCATGAATTCATACATACACATATTAACATATCATGTTTCCATTTCCAAATTCCTAAAATTGATCTTAAAAGTGTATGAAAGGTATAAAAGGTCTTGGTAATGTCTTAAATTTTAGTAGAAAGAAATGATAAAATATATTAAACAACTAGCCAATTATTAAGCTCCTGACTGTGCTAATAACTAAGACTTCAAATTTGAAATCATATTTTTACCATTCACAATGAATAACATATCATCCATATATAGGACAATAATGAGAATGCAACCATTATCATTCTTACAATAAACACAATGGTTAGATTTGAATCTTAGAAATCCCAAAGATAACACATATATATCAAAACTTTGGTACCACATCTTAGAAGATTGATTTAGACAATACAAATATTTCTTCAACTTGCTCACTAGATTCTCTTTACCTTTCACAATGAAATTCTCTAGCTATGACATACAATATTCCTCCTCTATGTCACCATGAAGGAAAATTATCATCACATCCATCTGCTTGACTTCCAAGTCATGAGCTGATGCAAGTGATAACAAGAATCAAATGGATATCAACTTAACTATAGGAGAGAAAATCTCCCCATAATCAATTCCCTCCACATTAGAATAACCCTTCATGACCAACCTTTCCTTATGCTTCTCAACACTACCATTAGGACCCAATTTCTTCTTGAACACCCAATGGGTTTTCATGCATTAGGAAAATGTATCAGATCCCGTGTATCATTCTTTTTCATTAATGCAACCATCTCTTCATTTATAGCTTCCATCTATGATTCTACATCATGTATATCCATATCTTGTCTAATTGTCTTGGGCTCATAAGTGTTAGCAATCAAAGCAAATATACAATTAGAATCCAACAATGAATACCCAAATATATCTAATTGCTACCTAACATGCATAGACCTCCTCAATTGCTGAGGTTGAGGTTCTTGCTCTTTAAAAAATTTAGAGCTTCTAGAGGTCTCCTCATCATCAGGTCCACCAAGAGTATGCGGTTCGTCTCTCTTAGGAGTAGGCGAAACTTGAACTACCTCCTTCTACTTCTCTTCCTTTTATGGGTTTAGATCAGTTGTTGAAGGTTTCAACTCATGGAATATATTACACTTCTTCTATAAAGTACCTTCTCTAGAGCTAGATCCTAAAGATTGTACCCATTCACACTAACACCATAACTAATGAAGATACACTTCATTGCCTTGTTCTTCAATTTAGATCTCTTCTCACTAGGTACATGAGCATACATGCCTCACAACCAAAGACTTTGAGATGTCTCATTGAAGGCTTCTTACCAGACCATGCCTCCATGGGTGTCTTTTTAATAAGCACCAAAGTGGGAGACCTATTAATTAAATAACATGTAGTGGCTATAGCTTCAGCCCATAACTTTTGTTTAAGGCCAACTCCACTCAACATACTTCTAGTCCTCTCTATCACCATTCTATTCATCCTCTCTGCAACTCCATTTTGGTGTGGGGTGTATGAAATTATCTTGTGTCTCTCAATCTCATGGTCCTTATAGAACTTTTCAAATTTTGTAGAACAAAACTTACCACCATTATCCATACTCAAGCACTTAATTTTCCTACCAATTTTTTTTTTCGACCAAGGATTTAAATTAATTAAATTGACTAAAAACTTCATATTTACTTCTAAGGAAGTACACAAATGTCCTTCTAGAATAGTCATCTATGAATAAGAAAAAGTACATAGATCTAGACAACAAAGGAACATTAGCATGACCAAAAAATTAGAGTGCAGATAATCCAAAACCCCAAAAGACTTATGAGAACTAGAATAAAAGGAAACACAATGTTTTTCATATATACAATGTTCACAAAAATCAAAATCGAGATTACAATCATCAAGGCCTTTAACAAGGCTCTTACTTTTTAGGGCTCTAAGACCCTTATCACCAATATGGCCAAGTCTTTGGTGCCATAACATTGTCTTCTCTGTTGGAAGTTTCTTCTCTAAAGCATTAGAACCCTTAGGTACCCAAAAAGCATGACCATCAAATGTAGACATCACAGTCTTCTTTTCACTTGATTTGACGGTGAGGATGAAAAATCCAAAGCCCTTTTCTTGGACTTCACAAAAGTATTATTGCATTGAACAATGCATGCATCCATCTTATACAAGGTTCCAATTCAAACACCCTTAGCAAACACTATAAAACCTTTGGACATCTTGCATCCACCATTCGATCTAAAATAATTTACACACCCACATCACTCACCTTACTCATTAAAATTAGGTTCTATACCAAACCAGGGATATGCAGTACACCATCAAAGAATTGGATTTTAAATTTTCCATGGCCAACAATCTTTAGGCGAGAGTCATCACCTAGATACACCTTCCCACCATCATACTCCTCATACTTTGAGAACCAACCTCTATAATAGGTCATGTCAAAAGAAGCACCTGACTCTATCAACTACACATCTTTCAATTCATGCTTTTCTAAGGAGAAATAAAAGCATCTGAATCATCCTGAGAGGATTTACCAGATTCAAAATCAGATAAAGACTACTTGTTCTTGTTTTTCTCCTCCTTGCAATATTTATAGAAGTGACTAGATTTACCATACTTCAAACATTTAGCCTTGGAGTTTTTACCAAGAGACTTAGATATCCCTATAGAGTTAAACTTAAACTTCTTGTCCTTCTTTCCTTTCTCCTTTGATATACCACAAATAAATAGGGCCTTCTTGGCCATCTCAAAAAATTTCCTCTGTATCTCTTTAGACAATAGTGAAGCAACCACATCTTCCACCTTGAAAGTGGTTGATGTGCTTCTAATAGCCATCACTAGGTGGTCCCACAAGTCCTATAAAGAACATAAGAAAAAGCATGCAATGGTCCTCATCATCAATCTTCACACCAACATAACCCAGTTGGGAAACTAGCATATTGAATGCATTCATGTGATCCACAACAAATCCTCCTTCCCCCATCCTCAAAGAATACAATTTATTTCTTAGGAATGGCTTATTTATCAAGGATTTTCCTTGATAAATATCACCAAGCTTCTTCTAAAGACTCACTACAGTCGTCTCTTCATGGATATTTAAGAGCACAAAGTTAGCCAAACAGAGTCTTATCAGACCCTTGGCTTTCTAATCCATTGTATCCTATATATGCTAGGCCATTGTTTGAGGTTTAACCCTAGATATTGCAGCCCATAGATCTCTATCTACGAGCATATCTTCCATTTTGAGTTTCCACAACTCAAAATTTTTAAAATTAAATTTCTCCATCTCTATTCTTTTGGATGTGCTTGCCATCTTAAACTTGCAAAAAGATTCCAAAAGATTTCTCTGAAAAACTCCCACTAAAACAAGATCTACGCAAAATCCCTTCAAACCCAACAAGGAAAACAAAGCTAGACATACTCTAATACTAACTAAAAGGAAAGCAGAGTGCAAAAATAACCTTTCTAATGCAAATCAAATAGGAGAGGGTTGCAAATTTCTTTTTGCAAATCATCAACACTTACAGTTTCATTTAAGATTGCACATTCATTTAGTTATTTTCATATTTAAGCAATAAACCACAAGACACAAAATTTATGTTGGAAAACCCTTTCAAGAAAAAACCCACATGCCAAAGCACAAATCAATTGTATTATAGTAAAAAAAATTACAATACAATTTCCAAATTCTATGCTCTTGCAGGTGTTACTGCATGATGATACAAAATCTAAAGTGAATTCGACAACATAATGACATCTCAAAAAATTACAATACAATCTAATGCACTAAGGTATTAACATATTTATTACACTCATACATGGGTGCTTACACTCATACATGGGTGCCCAAGATTTTCATGTGTTATTCCAACAGTCTTTTCATGCATGCAAACTAAAATTGACAATATGCACGAGTGCCAAGTGACCCAAAAAATAGCCAACTCAAAATACAACAACATGCAAGGCATGCAACTCAAAAACAAGTATTCTCACATGCAAATCATCCCCATAGAGAAAATATATCTCCACTACCAAAATAGAACTTATCTTTGACTCCTACTCACTCTCAGTGACAACTCAATCTCCATTTAGCAACACTCCTTTGCAAACATGAGTTAACTCCTCAAACCAATGCTACATGGCATCATGGTGCACTTTCTTGAGGAAGACACAATGAACAATGCTACATTGAGTGCCTAGGTGACAAGTGTCACACTCCATTACTTCCCTTTCTCCAAAGAAGGAATGTGCTCATAAGCGGGCCTCGCCAAGTGCTAACTTTAAAAGTAGAATGCCACATGTCACCATGGAACACATTTAAGAGGTATAAACATTTGCCTCTTCTCAAAGGATCACCCATGTGACAAGTGTCTCATGCTTTACACATTGCATGTAGGAAGCCAACTAGCCCTTGGGTCCCACAAAGTGTTTTAGCAAGTTGGAAACTTATATTTTTGCATTTAATAAAGTAAATCAACATAGGGGAAAATAAATTAATTATTTTAACATGGGACTCTCTAAGGTTGAGGCGCCTTAATCCCAGTAGTATATGTGTTTTGAGTTGAGTTTTAGCTCCAAAAAAATGACTCTTTCAACTATTAGAAGATCTTAAATTTTGAAAATTGACCTTGCACCAAGTTGTAGGCCTTTGCACAAATTTATAATGATTTTCCCATATGAATAAAGCATAATTTTTGGGATTCTATAGATTTTGTATATGTTTTTATTTTTGTATATGGGTTCTGAGTTGAGTTGCTTCATTTGGTAATTCTTCATTAGAGTCTCAACCTTTCCTATGTTGATTGGGTGTGATAGTGTCCAATACTAAGTGTTACCCATTTTTCACTCATTGGTTCAAAAGAGTAGAATTTATTTTAAACTGAGGAAGATAAGGTACATTTTATTATCTTTCTTCATCACATTCAAATGTATAAATGAAAAATCTGAAAAGATTACAACTACAGACCATTACATTCATACACATGCATGTAATAGAGAAAGATTCACATATTTATGAAAATGTAATCTTTATTGAATGTAATAAGATACATGTGTCTCACATAGCAAGCCGTGAGAATGACTTTTCCTTGATACAAATAAAGACTAATTAATACATGAATAAATGAAGGAAAATAAATGTGCATGTAAGAGGGATAACCAGTCATTGCCTAAATGGCTGGTTGAGGTTTGTCTGGCTTCGATGTTGTTCTCGTTGCTTGTTTTTCCTAGTTTTCATGTGCTCCTATTCTTGCAGCAATCGAGCAATGTGTTAGAGTTATACTCTAAGCAATGAAGGGTCATAACCATACATGATCATTTATATCATCTACCTATGCATGTATTAACTCATCTCCATGTGTATTAAAGAGAAATGAATGCCTTAGGTGTCTAGGAAAACCATCTGGTCAACATTCACACAAAAGACATGCATTTCACTTTCTAATATGTTTGCTTCATGTGTAGCAATAGGTGCAATCAGTTATCAGATCAAATGAGTGGGGTAAATGTGGCTCCCACAAGGGTTGAGCCCAACTCATAATTATTTTTTTCAGAAACATTTCATATGTATTTAACATATGCAAGAAGGATAAATTGCATAAGAATCATCTAATCAGGAATTATTACTTGATACAGTTTTAATTCATGATCAGATATAAAGTACAACATAGCCACATGAATCCAGTGATACATAATGCCATGAAGACATTCAGTTTCAGAGAAACATCTAGATGAAAGGAGACAACATGTTGTCCTTCAAAATGAATGTCAATAATCACATGGTAATATTATAACAAAGAGAAGCAACAAAGTTTCAACGACATAATTATGGTATCACCAGTTCATTAAAGAAGTGTATTGTATTTGCCATCCCAAGAGTAATGCACATTATGGAAAATGAATACCAATATGGTTTATGTTCATGTCCTAAAGGTAGGAAATGGGGATCATTGTTTTATATCATGGTATCATCAATGATATTGTATGTGCAACCATACAATCATAGAGCAAGATAATGGAGAGAGTTCAAGGTTTGCATATTAGTGGAGTTTCTGATCACCAAATGAGAATAAATGGTAAAGGAAATGCAATAATACTTGTACATAGCATTTTAAAACAACATTTCATTTTTGTGTAGCAAATCTTTTATAACAGTCAAGCCAAAGCTTAGGGATTGTCATAGTCTTTACATGAAAAGCACAGTTTTATACAAAAGAAGAGCTATGATCAATGAATGGAGAATTGTCAGCTAAAGGACAATAATCTAACAGGTACATCATGGATGCAATCATGGATGGCTGAGCTATAATAAGGTTTGAATTTCATCCACTTTTTGCCTCACATTACAAAGAGTATTTAGTGTCCATGAGGAAAGGGGAATCAACAAGAAGAGATAGTGAAGTGTCAGTTGTAGACAAAATATTGTGATAGTTTAAAAATAAGTTATAACTGACAAAGTAATGGACAATTAATAGTCTATAGTACACCATGATGAACATAGCAAAAGAACTATAGAAGACATGGGAAAACATAAAATCCACAGGGGATGTAGGAGTGGCTATTATTATTGCAAATCACATTGAATAAGTGATCTTCATGAACAAATTTTTCAAGGTAACAAGTTTCAAGGAAAATACTTGATAAGTATTCACAATCACAAGACAATAACATGAGAAGAGCCAATAAAGTTTGCAGATTCCAATGATATTACAGTGAAGGTTTCGCTATGCCTGACATGAATAATATGTTTTCAAATTGAATCCCTGTGGAAGAAAGAAGTTGATCATTGGCACTGATAGATAGTGGAATGTAATTGGTAACAGGTTTTTTTTCCTCTCTAATGTTGATATGAAGGTTTGATTAGGTTTTAGTCTTCCACTCATTCAATTCTTTCAAAGAGGTGTTTGAGTTCATTCGACATCAATAAAATCAGATCTTTTTTCAGATCTAAATGGGGAGGATAGCAAAGATTTGTAGAATTCTTCTTCAAACTTTGAAATAGAGAAACGCAACTTCTTGGTGACTCTTGAAGAAAATCATCAAGTCTTGCTCAGAAATGTTGTTGGATGTGCAAAAATACATCATTGAAATCCATGGAGAAAGCTTCAGCTTCAATAGAGTTTCTCGAAACCCTAGGGCAATGACTAGTGAATTTAGCCTCTTCTTAGAGCCCCAAAACAAATGAAATTACCTCCCCTTACTGGCCTTGAATCCCATGGAGATGGAAATCACCCGGAAACCCAGGCTATCACAAATCCTATCCCGTAGCTAAGAAGATTCCAGAAAGTTCAGTGAAACAAAATGAAAATTCCTTGTATTTTTTGGCATTTTTTGTCTTTTAGGGTTTTACCCTAATAGTTAATGCATATCGATGCCTTATTACATTTTTACTTTTGTTTTAAAATAAAAGGATCACTAGTATGAGTAATGTGTGGGCTAAAACTTGAGTCTTATGCCTTATGATTTTTTTTGAATATGCCTTAAGTCTTTATGACTTATTTGCCACTTCAACCTTGTAAACAATAAATACACCATACCCTTCTATTCTTGCATTAGAGTATAAATGTAAAGCACATGATTTTGGTGATGACCTTATAAATCATTTAAATCATGTGTCTATTATTATGCAAGTATAAGATGCGTACCCTTACTTTCTTTTATGGGAGTTGTTAAAATCTAATACCTTTTTAAAGAATATTGAGAGGTTGTTTGCAGTTTGCAAACATTAGGAAGGTAGCTAGGGGTGGTTGTAAAAGGTTGAGAGACATATGGAGTAGATTTAGGCTTTTGACTTAGTTTGAGGCATTTTTAGGGGTGTTTTATGGTTTGATTAAGTCTTGCATGACTTTTTCAAACATTATGAGCTCTTTTGGAGATGAATTTTGTTGCTAAATCTTAGGGTTTTGAAGGCATACGAGTTCATGAGGTTTCTAGAACCTATTTTGGTGGAGCTTGGCTACTTAGCCACATTTTGTAATTCATTTGAGAGTTAGTTCTAGATTATGCAGATTTTTGACTTGGAGTGACTTTTACAGTCCTTTGTGGTAGTTTGGAATTTTCTTTGTAACTCAATTGAGACATGAAATTTAGTGAAAGCCTTTGACGCTTTGATGTTAAAATTTTTGTCTTCCTATTCAGTGCATACTTGTGTATTTCTTATGGTTGATTAGATTAACAATGAGAGATTCTTCATCTCCTCTTAATCTTGTCTCATGTTTTTGATGCCTCTATGCATAGTTATGTTAATGTAGGTTACAAATTGTGTCATGATAATGCAAATTGACTTCTAAGCTTTGAGTTTACCCTCCTTCTTGAGGTCTAAGATTGAAGACCATTTTGTGAAATATTTATGCAGAGAACATATAGAAGTAATGCAAATTTCTTTTTCTATCATTGCAAAGTAAGTCTTATGCAAGTCTTGAGTTTCATAGTCTTTGCAATTTGGTGTATCACCCAATAGTTTATTTTAGCATTTCATTTTTAAACATTCTTTCTCCCTTTTCCCTCAAAAAGAATCATTAGAATAGGTGATAACCAGTTAGGAAGCCGACCTTCTCTGGAGGTTGACCTCTGATTATTTGTAGTCCCATAATATTAGAGGTCTTCCCATGTTACACTAGGTGATTGCGTTCTTATGACTCAGTAAGGGTGCAAACTTCAGTGTTAACACTAAGATAACTGTGCATCATCTATACTTGTTAGAAATCACTGGAACCTATCCACACTTGTATTTATATTGTTACAAGGACTATTAGATTTGAAAAGGAGAAAACAATGTTCCTAGGGAATGCTTAGGATTTTTGTCTTAGTCAAGCTCCTAGTTTCTTTTTTAAGCATGAATTAGTTGAAGAGTTGTACTATGTGATCCTATGGTTCTAGTATATTGCAACAATGGAGGTGGTGTGTGTAGTGATGGTGATGCCTTGAGAGGAAAACATTTGTTAGAGGATGGAGAAGTGAATGGATGGATCATTTATTTTTTGGGAAACTTAAGCTAAATAATTAGCATGTTCAATGTCAAATTGATGATTAAAAACATTCTATGGTTAGGGATTTGCAAGATGAGTGATTGTTTGTGCAGAAAAAATGTTTTTCAATGTATAAGACAAAACCTATATATTTTTATTTGGGGGCTAGAACCACACTGTATTAATTTTTTGAAGGCTATACACATGATTCTTATAGCAATATTGTTCTTATTAAAGGGAGATGAAGTATGTTCAAGTTAATTTGATTTCTAAGAGGGTCAAAATAGTCAGAAAAAAATCTTGTCAATAAGATTCATATTATTTCCACAATCCATCAGGTTGATAAGATAATTTTTTGTTTTAACTATGTATAATTTTTTTTGATTGACCATCAAAACTATTCATCCTAATGATCAATCACAAAATGTAATCCAAAATATTGATAAAAAAATTCATGTATAATTAAAACAAAAAACACTATTATTAAATATACTTATTATTAATAAAAATAAAAAGAAAATTAAAAACTATAAAATATACTTTTTATTTACAAAATTCAATTACATAATCAAGAATTAAAATCTAAAAAAAAATCATAATATAATATAAAAATTGTACATAATTAAAATTAAAAAACATTATTGTCAAATATATTTTACGCCGAAGGCATATTCAATGTGAAGAAGAGCAAGCTAACTTTTGAAATCAATGCTCCACCCTTTTCGAGAAGGTAGGGAAGATGAACACAATGATCCTGGGCATTCATTCCATCAGTCTTATTTTTCGCCCAGTTTTATTTTTTACTACTGGGTAGATGAGGATTGCAGTTGAAAAGTTTGCACAACGCATGATGAATTAATAGTTTTACTCATCTTTGGTTGGCGCAACAATCATCTAACCTGCAAGTGGTTGTTCAATGAAATTATTTGGGGATTAG
>VDFB02138904.1:0-38917 GCA_007258455.2 Sequoia sempervirens
GAACCACACACAACACCCCCCTTGATTATTCCCCCCCCCAATTTGGCACTTTATAGAAGAAGTGCTTGTAATTGACCCAAAAAAGACACAAACATGCACTTTATAAGATGAGTGTGATTTTGTGCTCCATGGATTCATGGTGAAAAAAAATGCACTTTTGCAAAAAAGAACTCAAATCTTGAGGTATAGTGCAAAAGTTTGAAATTTTCACCATTTACAAAATATTAATCCTTCTTGAAAAATACAATTTCTAATTTTATTTTTTTTAAATATTGCAAAAAAAAAATCAGAATAGAAGGGAAAAAATGAAAATTTTAAGCTCCTTTATACAAGAAAGAACAAGGGACCTTTTTTATGCAAAAAAAAAAGCACTGCATCCAAGAAATCTGCATGGAAAAGAAAACTCACGTCCTACTATAAGAGAGTAATCTAGTAAGTGAGAGTTGAGTGGCAAGAACTTTGACCAGGTCAATCTGCTAGAGGAGACACCTGCCAATGCAACACATCAGAGATTTGATGCAAAAGTGTGTCGCCTCCAAGACTCCAAGATGAGAGTTGAGTGGTTGGGTTCCTTGCGAAATAGATCAGGCTGATATTTAGTTTCTACATGCAGGTGGGCATGTGATCTCTGTAGTGTAGGTTGGAGTAAAATTCTACCACTCACCAACAAAATGTGTAGCAAACTAGAACTTCCCATGCCGCCCAAAATCAAGGAAAATATTGCACACCAAAAACAACACACATATTGCACGCCTAGGCATAAAATGCATCTTTTATTCTTGAATCTCCCCAGCTCCACCTTTACGGCTTGCAAAAAACCTAGAATAAAGGTATCCACTCGTGGCAGGAATAGGGGTCTCTGTCTAAGAATAAACTGCACCCATAAGGAAACTTCTTTCCTGCTGAAAATAGTGCCTCCCTTCTTGCCTCCACCTCAGGCCTCCTTCAAATAGAAACACACCTCAAGAGTAGACCTGATTGATGTGTCAGACACAAGAATGCAAAAAAGAAAACAATGAACAACTATTAAGAAGGAAACGTGTCCTCAATAAAGATATTCGTTGACTAAGCAAAGAATTCTACCTCCTGAAACCCTTGAAGTGACCTGCAAAAAATTAGGGGAGGTGAAAACTCATTAAACAAATAAAACTCAATTTGATAGTTCACCTTATGGCCTAATGATATCTCAGGCGGCTTTGATACCATGAAGAAACCAGCAATCACAAAGATATAAACCAAGCACAGTGAACTCACCAAAAATTGTATGCAATCAACTTGAAATATTAGACAAATAGGGGTCTCCTTATAAAGGAGAAATATCCAAGCATGAGGTGTTGAAGTGTATAGACACCTCTCTAGTCTATAGACTAGCTGGGCAACTCATGAGGAAAATATCTAGTCTATTCCAATGAGTCATACAACAATGAATGCCTAAGTAGGCTTAGATTAGCCTATGTGTATGCAAGCCATTAATGAATACACTGACACAAAGAATGAAAATAGAAGCTCTTTGGGCATCAGATATTCCTAAACAAAAATACTTATAAACAATACTTAAAACTATCACAATAAACAAAAAGAGAAATAGGATGCACCTCTTGTAACAATTATTCAGCATGCTCAAGTATTGCAACTCACACTGGTCACAATGATTCAACTTGCTCAAACACTATAACTCACACCACTTTCTACTCACTCACAACCCTTTTTTTCAATTTTCACCTATTTAAAAAGCCTTCTTCGTGTCTATAAAAATATACATAGATACATCCAACAACAGTCTGCACGTTATAATGATTATAGATCCCACATTCAATTATGCACACTCTCACTGCCCGTAGTCAACTTGAACAGTGTAAGAGAATCCATTTTAAAATCTAAAAGAATATTATGTAAACTTTATGTCTTTTCATATTTATATTAATATAGAAATCAATAAAGTAAAACTATGTGTCAGCTATTAACCAAAATAATTGAAGAAAAATGGTTTTTGAATATTAAAATAAATATGAACACTAGAAAATATAGGTTACAAAATTTAATTATTGCATTCAATTAGTTGTTTTTTGCCAAACTATTAAAATAGATGAATGCATTAGTATACCTGCCTACAACAGGATCTAATAATATAGCTACTAACACAAGTTAAAAGTAATTCCAACATAGATGTGATATCACCATTATTACGTTAATATCAATTTAAATGGATATGTTAGTATTGACATGGGCACTAATAAAATTATTGTTTTAAATAGATTTAAGTGTGTCATGATTATCTCTCATAATAAAGTTCATATTTAAAATTTATCGTGGTTAGAAAAAGGAGGGTGAATTTAATAAAATATTAGTATGTGGCATTTGCATCCAAAAATCTACCATCGGTGTTATAGTTATCGCAATAATTAAGTTATACATATAATAGGATCCGTAGTTATAGTCTATCCTTGTTAATAAGATTATTTTGTAAATACTATATTTTGTAGGTAGTATTAAATCAAAATGACTTAACTTTTACAAAACAAAGGGAACTTTTATTATTATTATATAGCAATAATATCATCATGAAATAGATAATAACGACATTAGTAAGGGTAAATTAGTAAATTTCTAATACAAAGAGGATAGTATAGCATCAAGATGCAATTAACTAATGTTATTTTAGTAAAATCATTTTATCAATAACACTATTGCTAGTTGATTTAATAATAATAAAATTACTACTATAATTCGTAAGTAAATATTACAGTTATTTAGGTCAATAATGTCACTGTAATCAATGTTAAGTAAAAAGTAAAAGTAATAGTATTTTGAAAAAAATCGTTAATGCTGATGTTACCCCTCCTAATGGTAATCGATAACATCAATACGTATCGGGTTGAAGCAATTTCATCAAGAAAAATTTAAGAATTTCTAACCATAACAAAATTATCACATTTGGACCTTCGAGCATTAACCTTAGACCAACTTTAACCTAACCTTGAATGACTTCACATTTGGAGCCAACCTAACCTCTTCTAAGGTTGCATGCAACAAACTTCACGCACCCGACCTCTCTCTCACTTCCTCACCTCACTCTCAAGTGGCGTGTCAATGGTGGATTTGTATGAGTAACTTCACTCGAAGGGTGTAGGGTTTTAACACGCACGTATGTAGTTAACAATTGTTAGCGTTTTTATAGCATTGTTCAAAAAAAAATTGTTAGTAGCATTTTTTCCCTATTGTAAATTATGGGCATTACAAATTTTTAGTACCTTGTGCTTCAAACCCATACATCATTTAGTGTCATGCATGGATATATTTAGAATGCTTTGTATTCATAACTCTAAGATAGAAGAAGAAATATTTATAACAACCAAACAAGAGAGAGTAATAATATTTGGTACCAATAATCAAATTACAATAAAGAGTAGTGAGTTATATAATCTAGTGAAGTGACAATTGTATTTTAGTTTGAATGATATGGATTTGAAAGAGGAAGGATCAAGAGATAGATCAACAACATCAAGTTTTTCCTTGTTAAAGTTATTATTATAATTATTTTTTCTTAAGGGTGGTTTGTACTTCACTTAGAAGGAAAATAAGTAGATGTAGGAGCAAAAGAAGTAATAGAATTAGAAGAGGAATACAATGATAGATAATAATATAAATAGTAAACATTTTCTAACTTTGTCTCGTAATCTCTCCAACTAGCACATTAGTCTACAAAAAATGCATAGTGTTGGGAAAATACACGATTATCTTGAAACACTAGTAAGTTTTTCATAAATACTTTTTAAATTTTGATATTAATTGTGTGATAGTACATTTAGGATAAGATGTTTTGAAACCATAGTGAAAATCATTTACTATGTTTCATTGAATATTTTTTGTAATAAACTAATTATATAAAATTAAAACTATAAGAAAAATTATGTTTTGAATTGACATATGAATACTTAACCAAGTTCATTGAAGATTAGGATGGAGCTATGAGGTAAACACTAAAACCAATCAAGTGCATGGTATTTGAGTGTGAGAATGGAATGCTTAGAAATAATATGATCATCTTGTATGATCTCAATATATATGGCATTAAATTGTGCATGCATAATTAGATTCCCTTTTCCATTATACATTGAAAAAAAAGGAGCAAGGGCCATAGGATGCAATAGTTAGATAAGACGAGATCATGATGCAATTCAATAATAACCCTTCAATAATTTATAGGGATGGCATCCAGCTTCTACTACATAGTCCTAAAAAGGTGTAAAACACAAGAAATTGAAGGGGATTACAATGAAAGTCCACGAAGAATTTATAGGGAGAGAATCTAAATTCTACTACATGGTCCTAAAAAGGTGTAAAATTTTTCCTACCAACACATTATGAAAAAAATAAATTATTATAGGGTTGTAGAGAGTGGGAATTGATGGAGTGAGATAAATTCTTATAGCTAGAAAAGTTAGTTGATAGGACTCATTGTAATTTTATAAAGGATACCACTTTAAGTGTTTTAAGACTAGATAGACAAGTCAACATGAAATTAAAAAAATACATAAGTGTGGTGTAATATATAGACTTGGGGTATAAACAAGGGGTTCAAATGTTTATTGCAATATTCCAAATAATACAAGCTTCCATAGATGTTCAAAAGAAAGATAAAAAGTTATAGTATAAGCATTACAACACATACAAGACTGAGCAATCATTTAAGAAGCATGGGTATTCTTAAAGAGGTACCACACAAGGCCATCATACAACTGCATAGGGTAAAAGATCATGTATTTAGGATCAAAATTAGAGAAACAAATTTATTTTGGATTTCAAGAAATGGGTCCCTAGTTCCTAGAAAATGGGGGCATATTGTGTAAGCCACAATAAAAAAATAAGTATTATGGAAAGTTGAACTAGATTTGGTCCATGAAATGGGATAAATCTATAACTCAAGGTGATGAAGCAGTAACCTTGTTTAAATAAATAAAATAATTAATATTAATAATGATTAAATATTTTTATTTGATATAAGTATTAATAAAATAATTTTAATTTTAAATTAAAATAAATAAAAATTAAATTAAATTATTATTTTAATAAATTAATTAATCAAAAATAATTTTACATAATTTAGTATTTGCTATACAAATTTAAATAGAGGAAATAGGATAAATAAATTAGATGACGCATACTTAGTAAAATGAAAACATAAATTATATTTGAATTCTTTATTGATTATTTTAAATTTAGATTTACTTCAATAATATATTTGAATAAAAGCACTTTGATTTTGTATAATTAGAACTTTAAAATAAGTGATTTTTTAGAAAGTGGATCTTAATGTTGTTAGCATCCCCTTATGAGTCTCTTGTATCATTAAATCTTTTGTTTATATCCTTGTTATATTCTACAAGTGACTATTTTATTTTTATGTGTACTTTTGTCTGGTGGATGGGATGTATTCCTATATTTTATGTTTGTAAGTTAATAGAGGTGAATATATGTGAAAGTAAGAGATATGGGCTAAAATTTTAAGAATTCATGTAACATGGGATGTATGATATTTTTTTATGAGTTTTTTTATTATGATTAAAATGCAAGGCATTGAAAATAGATACTTTTAAATTATGAGATGTGAGTAGTGTTCATTTGGAAATATTGTATAGACTTGTGTAGAGTTAGTTAGTTTTACTTGATTGTATTTGATGCATTCTCTTATGTATTATAGGTGAGTATGGATGAGTATGTTGGAAGATTGAAATCACTGAGAGGGGGGAGTGAATTAGTGATTTATGAAAGTCACAAATTTTTAAACTTTGAAACCAGAATACCAAACGACTATTGAAGAATAGACTACACATGAACTCAGATAATACTATATGTATTACAAATTAGATAAACATTTCATTAACAGAGACTGGCTTGATAAATTTTGCACATATATCAGAGCTTGTAACTAAACCATTTATGCAAGATGCTTTGATTTAAAGAAAGGGAAGAAATGAATGACTGATATCAACAATTTTTATGCAACTCAAGCAAATGAACCAATCACACATAGAGACATCACATAACACTAGAATTTGTCTTGAGTGGAAAAACCCTCTTGGGGAATAAAAAACCACTCAAAAAATATTTGCTTTATTCACTTAGAGCACCAACTCTTTCACATTCAAGAGCACCAACTCCACAAAATATAGGAGCACCAACTCCACAAGTTTAGGAGTACCAACTCCACAAAACTCAGAAGCACCAACTTCATGAGATATAGGAGCACCAACTCCTTTACAATGCAACACAATTACAATATTCTATTAGAACCCTAGAAGTACAATTTTTAGTCCTAGAATTTCAATAGAAGATTACAAAATTTTCAATAAGCACATTGAAGAATGTTGTATGAGAATGACAACATCTTCTTTTAGCACAATAATCTAAGTGTCAATATAAATATTTTCAAAGCAATACAACTTTTGGTCTGAATATCTGAAACATTATATTCCCCTTTTTCAAGTAACCCATGAAAATGCCTGAAGATAATATTTTAAAGGCACTGTGAATAACAACCTTTGAAAGCAGTTTATGTAACTATAAACCAACTTGGGTTAGAGTTAAATGGATAGTCCTTCTTCAAAAACAAAACCTTTCAGAAAGACAAATATCACCACCAAGAAATTATTCAGTTACAGTTGAATCTTGTTATCCAAAAACCCTAATGGGTTTAAATCATAATCATCAAAAGATTATTTAACAAAAATCTTAACAATAGCATTTGTCAAATCAATTTTATTTTCTAAAAACCTGTTTGATCAAAGCCCGTAAATAATAGAAATGATTTGCCTGTTTATGATGAAAAATCAACTTGAAAGAATACCTCAAAAATTGTCAAATGGTTCTGTAACTACCTAGCTAAAAGACCTTCATTGACAAGCTCTATTGCTTCTCTTTCCAACTTTCACAGTCGACACTCAACCTTCTTTCCAACTTCCACAACATGCTAATATATTCGACAAGTTCAATATTACATATTCTGCAAACAAACAAAATGTCCATGGTGGCTAGGGTTCTATTCAAAATGTCCTTTACCCTAGTTTTTCCTTTTCTTCAAGTCTTTCGAAGACTTTACACAAAAACACAATCATTTGAAATCCGCAACCTTTTCGATCAAATAATAATTCTGCTAAAAGTGTCGACATCATAATACCAAGCACCATTACACTAAGTCAAATATAGCTACCAATATCATGACCACTGCAATGATCAATATCACATGTTTAATGTGATCCAAACTTAGCACCGAAAAATGCCTTTACCCAAGCTTTAAAAAGAAGCTTTTAATCTTTAGTGTACCCAACTGATTTGACTTGCCTCATGATCTAGTATACCCGACAAGGGCTCTTTTTGCTATGTTTAATAAAAGTCTCATTTCTTTGAAGTGCCTGACACCATTTATGGTGTAGAGGATAGATATTTCAATATCCTTAACATAAGACATATCAGCAATGAGATCCTTCAAAAACATATACCAATGTTACATATACAATGAAATACAAGTTGTCTGAAGTCATGTGACTTTCTATGCTTTATGGCACCATGAATTAATGTCTTGAAGACCCCTTTAGAAAAATAAGCAATGAAGAGAGAATATAGAAGTGACTTAAACTTGTAATCTGCATTCCTATGCAAACTTCTTGTAAACATATATGTTTTGTGCAAACATAAGATATGCCATTCATATCACATTTGAACTATCAACCCAAGTGAAAACAAAATGCACAAATGTATAAACAAGTGTATACCTCAAAAAGAACCCGCCAGTATATATGTCAGCCAGGGTATGTATGCCATTGTGCATAGTGTCTAAGATGCATGTTCAATAAGCAAATGTCATCATGTAAAGAATAAACCTGACTTGTAGCACCTTGTCAAAATGAATTATAAACACTATCAGTATCAACATGTATCAAGATTATCAATATGTATCAAGAGCCTGTCAAAGTGATAAGATGTCAGCAACACTGTTAGAATCAACATGTATCAAGATTATCAATATGTATCAAGAGCATGTCAAAGTGATAATATGTCAACAACAACTTGAATCATGCAACAACCAAAAACTAGAACTGCATGTGAAAGCCAAAAACTGAGCCAAATAAATCAACTGTGTAAAGAATCATATGCCACCAAGATCAAACCATCACAACTATGTAAACATCATGTATCATGTATTACCCAAGCTATATTTTTGTCATCAAGGACAAACAAAACACAATAAACAATTGAAAGCCAACATAGTGTTGTAAAGGGTTGTGAGGTTTGGATACTTGATTTTTGTATATTATGATAGAAATTTATAATGTGGGTATGCCTTGGAAACTTGGTTTGATTGATTGATGTGTATTATTTATCAATATACATAACCATAAATATGAATATGTAAAAAATATAAGAAAATCACAATGTATTGTTACCAATTGCTTCATATGCATTGGGTTACTTGTTTATCCACTTCAATACAAATCAATGTTTGGCGGGGATAGAGTTATTTCAATGTGTGGATCTATATCACATTCCCCATATGCAATTGGAGTGCTCAAGGGAGTTGGAGAGATTGGACAACATTTTGGTGGACACTTAGATATTTTATATTGGATATTGCATCTTTGGATTTTGATATTTCAACCATGTCCATATTATATGTAAAATATTTGAGGCATATAGCCTACACAATTATATAGTTTTTAGGGATGTAATATTGATTTCAATTGTGTTGAGAGTTATTGTCCTCTTGGAACTTTTACTTATTGAAAAAGTGAGATCAATGTAATATTGTACTTGACTTGTAATGAAAGATATAGAAATATATTATGAGTTGTTATTTGTAATTGTTGTAGTTTCGTAAATTGCATACCCATGCAAGCCCCTAGGGTGTTAGTTGGTCGAGTCGTTGAAATACATGAATGATCAATGCAAGTTCAAACTTCAACTCACCCAGCCATGCACATTGTGGGGTAGGCACTAGGAAATTGTGTATCCCAAAGGTGGATTAGTCTCACCTAGTAACCAAAACTTAAGAGAAGTTCGACTGGTAGCGGGGACACCACCTCTGAGATATCAAAAAAAAATTGCACACCCTTGCAATTTCACAATAGACTACACCTTCTCTTTATCCTTTTGATATAAATAGTTTAATTTCAATATATACACACTTGAATGATGCATTCATGTTAATATCATGATATTCCTATTCTTTTGTGTCTAATTTTTTTTGAATGAAATCATTTTGTACGGATGACTATGCAACATGCTAACATCCTACATTTTTTTTATTACAATGGTCGTTGGAGCATTACACTCCCACATATTTTTCAAATTTAATGACCCTACATGCAATCACATCGAAAAAAATAACTTGACTCACTCTACATGAGGATTCTATAGGGTTTTCACTCTATCTATCTCACTCTCATGCATACTCTTTTGAAGGAAACTCTTTAAAGTAGCAATTTCATTGCCTGCCATAAGAAAAACACTCTTGAAGTAACAAGTCATTTTTAAGTATTCTTTGGAGCTTCAAGGTGGCTTTGTTCTTAATTTCCATTTTATATTTCTTCTCATATTATCACTTAAATGCATTAGGTGTTAATATCTCATTATTAATCTGTTTGTATCTTTTCCATAACAATTTTCATTACATCTTTCATATATTTTTCAATTTGCATATTAAAAATCCTAGCTATCATGGAGGTAGAAATACCAAAATGAGGGTTTGACTAAGGCAAGCACCTAAACAACCAAAAAAAAATTCTTGTATGTGTGTAAGTTTTTTATTAAAGAAGAAGCAAAATTTTGGTTCTATCTTTCTACATATTTATTTTTATTTAGTTTTATCTTTATATTTTGGTTCTGTCATTTCAATAGATTAATCATGCTATCATTTTCACTATTTTAGTATTTCTCGTACCATTTAAATTTGGTATTTTCATCACTATGTGTGTAGGAATTTATTTTGTGTAATTTGTACTTTTGGTGTCGCTTTTGTATTGGATGACAGTGTGTCACAAGGATATCCACATTGGTCATTGGTGTTTGAGGCCAAGACTCCCTACAACTCATATAATCATCTTTGAACATGCACTTTTTGTTTATGTTGAAATTTAGTTGTAATTATTTTTGTAGGTACATTTATCTTCACCAGTTTGTAATAATTCACTATTTGGATTTGTAATAGGCTACTTTATATTTTACTTTCTATTTCAAGCATTATAAATAGGATAATTTGAACAACTCTCAAGACTATCGATTCATCCTAATGTATGTGTGAATAATTAACCTCAAAATTTTGGTGTAATTTTTGTAGGTTTCATTTTTCATACACTTCATTTTTGTGAACCCAACATTTGTGCACTTTAAACCTTTTTGCATACCAAAAACAAAAAAAACACTAAAATATATAAACTTAAAACAAAAATTTCTTCTCTCGCTATTTGAAGAATGTTAGGTTATGAGTTTTATGACCCAATCTCTTTCTTCTGGTAACATAATAAGAATAATCCTCCACACATTTCATATGCAACAACCAAAACAATTTTCAACACCTATTCAAACAACTCCTAATTTCTCAAAAGAGCAATACACTTTTGAGATGTTGCAATCTCCACCCACAATCACTCTTGATCTTAGTTCCCCATCTTGATCTTCCCTTCATTGATTGGGAGTTTCAATCACAAGTTTTCATTGAAGGTTCCAATTACACAAATTCAAACACTAGATTAAAATTTTTATAGCTTTCAAACATTTGTAGACATCAATAACCTTCTCGAAGTAATACCTCTTTTAGATATTATTCAAGCTATGCTTGTCTCAAACCCTCAATCAGTTGAATTTATTAGAGGATTGGTGTACATCATTCACAAGAATGTCCCATCCTAAACTTTTTTAGTTTCAAACACAATAGATTCACAATCTAATGCTAGTAGCTACCATGCACATGGTGACCACTACACCTATGACCATGGTAGCTTCTCTTATTGCTATGTTTTTCTTGTATTTTTTTTGGAATAACTCTTAGCACCTATCAGCCTATAGGTTCTACCACATTTAGATCCATCACCCTACAAAAATCCACTATACATACACATTTTGTTGATCCCATGCTTAATCAACTCATCTGGAACATTGGTCAATTGCAAAATCAACTTGTCACCTTAACAAGCATTTCATCTCAACCCTTAAATGATCCTTTTTATAGATGTATTCCAATTTCATTAAAACCATTCTCACTACCCCTCCACAAGTAGGTTTTAAGATTCTAAGGTTCAGAAAGTATAACGATAAGGGAAACCATCAAACTCATGTCTTTGCTTTCACTACTTTATGTAGTGATTTCTTATTCTATGATGCTTTGTTAGAAAATCTATTCCCATTTTCATTTAAAGGTACTATGTTGGATTGTTTTTTCTCACTTTCTAACAACTCTATTCATACTTTTGAACAATTAATAAACCAATTTCTCCATCACTTTCAATAAAACATTGGAAGTTGCAATTCATTTTCCCTAAGCTCGTCCACTACAAGCAGGGACCTACTATGAAGGTGACTAATTTTACCTTTTGATACCACTCTTTGTTTTCACAATTTTGTTATGCACTCCCTTATTTTGATGCACAATGAGTGTTCATCAATAACTTGCAACCAACACTATGTGACAAGATTATGTTAATGAAATATGTAGTGCCCCTCCATGATTGGCCCTTTCATGATGTGTGATAAATTTTGATTTGGGTTGTTTGATTTAAATTTTGTTTTAATAATGTTGCTTTGATTATTCAAGGTATTAATTGAATTATTAATTAACAAGCATTTTGGTAATTAAATATAAATGTGTGTGTATATATATATTGATGATTATGGTTTGTAATAAATTAAATTGTGCAATATAATATTAAATGAAATAAAATAAACTAAAAGTGTGAGAAACATGATAAGATAAAATAGAATATTAAAATGGAATGTTGTAATTATTTGACAGTTAAAATATTAAAAAGATAGAAGGTTTTGGCATGCAAGTTCATGCATAGTTTTGAACTGATGATCGAAAAAGGAAACTTGTTATTTTGAGTGGATATTGCTTGATTTTTATCCGCTTTTTGTTTTCGAAAAACAAAAGCTTTCCTTGGATATTAAATATCATTTTTGGGGAGATTTTGGGGTTATCATCTTTGATTTCTTTTAGTTTTCAGAACAGAGAACTTTGTTTGAAGAAATTCTTCTTTTGAATGAGTTGTGTTTATGAATTGTTTTGGAAGGAAAATATTGAATTGGGGAAAAAGGATCATGATTGAATTGTTCTGAAGAAGCTGAAGCTGCATATTTGAGGAGCTTGATCTCGGTATCAATCTTTAGTTGTATTATTCATTTGAACTAGGTTTCTGAATTTAGTTTGGGTTTCCTTTGACTTTTGTAGTGCGAATTTCTAAAGGTGATTGACATCAATTTTATTTACTCTTAAACCTATATTGATTTTGCTTGACATGTTTTAAATAGCATTGGAGTTTATTTGGCACTACATACAAATCTTTTATATTGATTATATGTTGACTCCCTTGGGTGTTGAACCAAAGGAAAATAGTCATACATATTTGCCATTTTTGATCATTGCTCCCCGCTTATCAGCGTTGCTTTTAATCTGTTTCTGGTGGTAAGGCGTCCTCTGCATATGCTTATTTTTCTTTTAGGAAACCTCCAGATCTGTAGATTGCGTATTTTATTGGTAAGCTCAATTTTTGGCATACACCTCCGTCTCTTTGTGTCAGATATTGGAGATATACATCAGTGCTTGGAAATTTGGTTTTTACCCCTCATTGTGATACTTGAAAATGGTAGAATCCGCATGGAAAGAAAATAGATTTCTATTTGATTTTAAGGAATCCGATGTGTATGGCTATATAGATATTCGATGAAAAAATTTCCATGGTTGTTATTGGCATTATGTTAGTTATCATGACGTTGTATATACATATATATATATGTTAATTAATATATTACCTTTTATTCCTTGATGTATAAATATATTTGTTGCCTCTGTATATTTAAGATAGCATGTTGCTATAAATTGAATATATATACATATAATTGTATGTATGTTGTTGTCATCTTATAAGTCGGAATATTGAAATCTGCTTTCTGATTTGATATACGTATATATGTATGTATAAATATATCTTGGTTATAATTAAAGATTAATTGTGAGTACATTTAAATATTGGAAAAGTATAATTTTTCCTTTTTAAATAAATGGTTAGGTTAGATAAAGAATTTGAAAATATTGAATAATAAGAAGAATGAAATTATACATATTAGATAATTGGGGGTTTGGTTTGAGTAAATGAATTTTATTATCTTTTAGCTAATTAATATATGTTGATTTCTTTATGATTATTTAATGGTTGTGTTGTAAATTCTCCATGTAATCAGTTAGGTAGAAATTGCTATAGTGTTAAATGGTTTAATTTGAATAAGTGAAGCGATGGATTTTGGTAATTAGATAATTGTAAGTCAAAAGGGTAAAGGTTAATTTTGAGTAAGGGAAAAAGATAAGGAATAGAATTTTTTTTTTATCGGTAATAATATTTTGCTTTATTAATAAGATAAGTCAAATTACATCATTTTCTTGATTTTTTTGATAG
Organism: Sequoia sempervirens; assembly: GCA_007258455.2. Classification (NCBI taxonomy): domain Eukaryota; kingdom Viridiplantae; phylum Streptophyta; class Pinopsida; order Cupressales; family Cupressaceae; genus Sequoia; species Sequoia sempervirens. The sequence goes on from VDFB02138904.1 coordinate 13,662, forward strand.
ACCACCCATCACCCAAAAATTTAGCATCTATAACCCCATTTTCTCAAAACTTCACATTTTACCTACAGTAAATTCCACTATCAAACCCCATATAACTACTTCAACATCAAAATTAACGCTCAAAATTACATTCATAGTCTTTTTCAATTAATTTGAAACTACTTTGTAATCCGCCACCAGTTTCCTTACTATCCCCACGGTTTTTAAAACCAAAATATAACAAGAGAAAACCAAAAAGATTCAAAGTTTCATGACAAAGGATCAAAATTACTAAGGAGCTCTGGCCAAGCTACCCGTCGCAGCTTCTAGATTGACCACATTCAATTTCTTCTTCTTCCGAGGTCGCAACTTCTTTCTCTCCATTTGCTTTGCTTCTTCTTGTGCTTGTGCTATCACTGCCTTAACCTCCATTAATTCCTCAAAAAACTTTAATGCCTCCCACCCGTGTGCTGCCTCCTCTCTCCATTTGGCTTTAAGTTTACCTTCTAGCCATCTCACAAGGGGTATGCACTTCTTGACCTCTTCATCCTCTGCAAATTCAATTCCTTCACTTAAGTCCATTCCTACTCCCAGAATGGCCCATTCCAAGAATGAGTCCATGCCCTCCAAATAATCTTCATGCGCCAGTACTTTCATCACCCCTTTCACAACTTCAATCGACTCTCTCAAGGGTGAAATCACAATAATGTGTCTCATTTTTTTCCCAAGATGGAAATTCACATCAATATTTTTAACTAAATCTTCATCTTCTAAGACCTATAGCAACTAAACCGTTAAGAATTTGAAGATGATGCAAACTAGTGATTTGTGGCAATTTGTGTGTAGATTCTAAATATATTTAAAAAAAAAAAAATCCAAAAAAAATCATGAATCTTTCAACATCTCCTTTAATAACTATATTTAAACAGAAAACAATATTTTTAGAAAGTAACATTTGTGTCGTACAACATAACTTTTTTTATATAAAGGATAAAATTCTAAATTTTGAAATATGGATTCTCAACATCAATATCTAGGGAAAGGATATTTTTCCATATTTGTTTTTTTACATATATTTTTTTAATTAATTTTTGAAGTCACTGTAACTATAATTTGGACATATATGTGTGTTGTACAACCTAACATGTTGTGTATATATTGAAATCCATTTTTTCTTTTTGGTGAAACAAGGACATCAATACAGGGGAAAGGGTATTTTTTGATTTTTTTTTACAATGGTTTACTATTTTTCCACCTCTACTAAATAAAGAGCTTGATGTTTGAAGAAAAACCTATGTTCAGTAAAAATTGAAAATTAAATACATGATAAAATGAAAAAATATCAACACTATACTTATTGGAAATCTCATTTCAAGGGCTACAATCTTGTAAAATATAATTTCTAAATGGCATTATTTAATCCCTCAAAAGGTAAATAAAAAGTGTTTTTTTGCTAGCATTTTGATAGGTGCAAAGGAGACTCCATTTTGGGTATGATTTAATACTAGAGGGATTCTATCCAAGGGGGTTTGATCTAAGGGGGTCTTATCTATCCCTCTTCAATTAAAAACATTTAGATGGAACCTCTCGAGGCTTAAATCATTAGTTTTTCTAAAAGAAGTGATTTCAGGCAAAAATCAGCATGTCTCAAAAGTGAGACACACTATTGTGGCGGCACCCCCAAATCTAAGCCCCAGGTCATCATCAATGAATAAATGTCCATGTTCATCCTATACCTATTTTTGAGGTTTTTGAACCCCTTGCCCAAATTATTTGCATTGCCTACACTAATATCTTGTCACTATAAAGGAACAATCCTTTCAACCTCTTCGTTGATGCTTCTCCATGAAAGGGAGAGAATTGTTTCCTTGTCCTTAGCGATAAATTCACCTCCATCTCCTTTGAATCTCCCAAGACACCACCTCCTATCCACCATTTGTGCACTCGTTTCTCACCACAATGAAGGAAGCATCGAGAGTGTAGTACCCTTCGTTTTGCTTATGTTTCTACGGTGTGTTTTACTTTGATAGATCTTGATACTTTGTTTTGTTATATTTGATCGTTGCTGGAGCAATGATGGATTTATTTTATGATGTGATGATACACTATTTGGATGGTGATTATTTGTGACATGTGTTATGCTAGCATAGATGTTTATTTGAGATGATATTGCTATATATGCTCATTGCAGTTTAATTGATAATTTATTTCATCAGTTTGTTGTGACATTGTATTGGTGAAGAGAATGGGATGGCATCACTCGCTTGTGAGTGCCCTGTGATTCCACGATTTTCTCTTCACGATGTGTTTGAATCATGGGTTATGTATATACATGTACAATATATTTCTGATTGCAGGATTGTAGGTACATGACATTGAATCCACCTAGTTTCATAGGTCCGAGTGTGTCCATGCTCAACGGTATTATTAATTGGGAGATAGTAACGAGGTTTTTCCTAGTCTAGTCACCAAACCCTAGTCATGTGTAATGTGACTCTATGTTAGCTATGTTTGGTTGTCATGTCTATGTTTACTTTGTTAATTATTATTTATTTATGCAAGGTTTATTTATGAAATTAATGTAAATTAATGTTTTAATGATCTTAGAGCTTATTTAATTAATTTTAAATAATTTTATTAAAATCTTTTATTTCATTTAATTAATTTAATTTAATTTATTTGGTAAAATAATTTTTTATTTTTATTTTTTTTTTTTAAAAGAGGGTAAAAACTTTATTGAATCAAACAACATTACAAAGTCAGAAGAAAGAAGCCACAGGGGGCCCAACAAAACAAGAATTAATTCACACCCAAGAAGCACCTCATATCCTCAGCAACCCACTCCTCAAGGACAGGGGCCAAGTCATTTGGAAGATTGCCCCAACCATCCACACACCAAGAATCAGTCCTCTCCGTCGCCCATTTAGCCAGTCCATCAGCAACCCTATTCCACTCTCGGAATATGGAGGAAAACAATGGACTCCAAAGAAGAGCACATAGAAATAATCTGCTTGACAACCACAGCAAGCTGCCAATTCACATCCTCCAACTGTCGCTTATGCAACATATCAATAACCACCTGAGAATCAGATTCACAAACAATCCGCCGCCACCCAAGGCCAACTGCACGCTCAATCGCCATAAGAATAGCACTAGCCTCCATAAGATTATTGGTATACAAACCACGATACATAGAAAAGAAAAACACCACCACTCCCAAGCTGTCTCTACCAATACCGCCAACTCCAGCATGCCCAGGATTACCCCTAGATGACCCATCTGTATTGATTTTTAGCTCCCCTAGAGTAGGCGGACACCAGAACCATCACGAGCCACCCTCTCGCGCCCACGCCTATGATGCACCCTGCCCAAATTTCTCCTATCCCCAGCCGCGAGACCCAGGGAATTAACAACACCCAAGTCCCCAGGATCAACAGGCACAGACAAATCACACTTTGCAGACAAAGTCTCCTGCAGAGCCCCAAGGATCCGCCTCCAAAGTTGTTCAGAGATCAATTTTTTATCCAAGAAAATTCGTCTGTTGCGCTCCAACCAAATATGCCAAACAATCAAACTAGGGCCAATGCTCCAAGCAATTTTAAGAAAAGAGGTTTTGGCAGGAGATGATCCCTGTCTCCTCCAAAAATCAACCAAGGTAGAGACATGGCAACACGGTAAGCTCCAGAGATTCCACCAGTGATGCCAGATATCCTTAGCAAAGAAACACTGAAAAAAGAGATGCGAGAAGCATTCCTCATGCTAACCACACAAAACACACATGGAAGGGCCCTGGAACCCCCGTTTCCAAAGATTGTCCCAAGTAAGACACTTACCTTGGACAACGAGCCAAGAGAAAAAATTACACTTAGGCAAAGCAAATTTATTCCAAACATGCTTCCACCAAGGAACCTCAGAGCTCCCAAAGACCTGTTTATCCAAACACTGATAACCAGAGGCAACCAAAAATTTACCTCGCAAATCAGGACCCCAAGCCAGCACATCTCTCCCAAGAAGAGAATTGCAGGTGCGATCCAAAAGAATCTTAGCAAGCATTTGACGATCCTTCAAAATCCCCCCAGGAGGCCAATCTTGAGGGTCCTTCCACTTGGACATAGAAACTTGACTCAAAAAATGCTGGGATTTGAAGTCAGCCACATGACACCAACCCGCTTCCTCAAAAATCTGGCACAAGTCCTGAAGGTGGGGATGAGAAGACAAAATAGGGGGATGTCCATCCCAAGAATCATGCCAGAAAAGAGCTTCCCGACCCCCATTACAAATCCAAAAAAGGCCCTATTTCACAAGCTTGGCACCCCGTTTGAGGGTACTCCAAATCATAGAACCTCTCCCCTCTAGATTGAATCTAACAACTTCCATGCTTTCCACCGCACCCAAATATTTGAGGGTAAGAATTTTAGCCCACCACATATGTTGCTGAGAACACCAGCGCCAATATAGCTTAGCAGCCAAGGCCTGCCCATTTAGATCAGTCCGCCGTAGACCAAGACCCCCCTCCTGTTTCGGCGTACAGACAACATCCCATTTCAACAAGCTCTATTTTCTATGAAGAAGGTTGCCAGACCACAGGAACTGATGAGACAGTCTCTCGAAATCTTGAATAAAACTTGAAGGAGCAGAAAGAACAAAGCACCTGTAGAGAGGGAGATCTTGGACCACTAACTTTAGGAGAGTCACTCTTCCAGCTGAAGAAAGCCACCTGCAAGTCCAATGGCTAACTAATCTTCGAAACTTGTCAAGAGTCTCTTGCCAAAACCTTTTAGGGAGAGAATGAATAGCAAGAGGGATTCCAAGATAGAGAAAAGGAAGCGAACCAATCTGGAAATGAAGAATACCTGCTAATCTCCTTTGGATAACCTTAGGAGTATGGAAGAAGTAAATGAGAGACTTCCCCTCATTAATGCGCTGCCCAGAGGCCGCTAAGTAGCTGTCCAAAACACTACGCCAGTTCAAAGCCTCCTCAACCCTTGCCCTACCCATCAAGGCAGTATCATCAACAAACTGAAGATGAGACTGAGGGGGAAGACCATTTCCCCAATTCCAGCCCTGAATTAAGCTGCCAACAACCTGAGCACAGATAAGCCTTCCCAAACCTTCCGCAAGTAGGATGAATAAGTAGGGCGACAAAGGATCTCCTTGTCTGAGGCCCCTAGAAGCACCAAACAACTCAGTGGGCTCTCCATTGAGAAGCACTGAGAAGGAGGAAGAAGTAACACAACTCTTAACCCATTCAATCCAATCACTCGCAAAGCCAAAAGCTCCAAGAATCTTAAACAAAAAGCTCCATTTAACTCGATCATACGCTTTAGCCATGTCCAGCTTGATAAACATAGATTTTTCTTTTGAGGATTCCATAGAATGGATGGTCTTAGCAGCAATCACAACACCATCCATGATCTACCTGCCAGCAACAAAACCACCCTGCTCCTCAGAGATTAACTCACCAAGCCAAGGTTTCAGCCTTTCAGCAATCAACTTAGTAATGATCTTATAAACCACATTACATAATGCAATAGGCCGAAAAAGATCCAGAGAATTATCCCCCTCCTTCTTTGGAATGAGAACTAAAAAAGTTGCATTCAGAGACCTCAACATTTGCTTATTCATGAAAGATTCCTTAACAACCTCTAAGAGGTCCAACTTAACCACCTCCTAAAACTCTTGAAAGAATTCAACAGGGAATCCATCAGGCCCTGGTGCTTTACCTTTCTTCATCTGAAACACAACATTCTCAAGCTCCAACAGGGAAATAAGAGAGAGCAATGATTCATTCATTTCATTAGACACCAGCTGTGGGATACAATTCAAAATCCTTGTTTCAGCCTCCTCAGCTGGAGGCGAATCCTTGAAAAATAAAGAAGAGAAATAACGAATACATTCCGCAGAGATAGAGGCAGAAGAGGACAAAATTTCCCCATCAGACAGCACAAGAGAGGAAATAACATTACCTTGCCTCCGGTCTTTAACTGAGTTGTGAAAAAAGAGGTATTCCTGTCACCAACCTGAAGCCATTCAATACGGGACTTTTGTTTCCAAAAAATTTCTTCTCTTAACTCCCATTCCTCTACCTCTTTTGTTGCAGCCATTTCTAATAGACTCAACTCATCTGTTAGGCCTTGATCACGAATCTGCCTAGTGATTATGTCCAGATTATCCTGAGCCTTTTGTTTTTCATGAAATAAATTACCAAAATGTTGCCTATTCCATCTTTTCAACTTGTATTTGACGAACTGTAATGTCTTTGAGAATGAGTACATAGCAGTGCCATAAGCTGGCTTCCCAAGCTCCCACCAGCCAGGAATCATACCATGAAGAGACTCATCCCAGAGCCACATGAGTTGGAACTTGAAAGTCTGTCTAGCACATCGTTGAGGCACAACAACCATAAGCTTAATTGGCCAATGGTCAGAGCCTCGACAATCCAATATTTCAGAGCTAATCATCCACCTATCCCCCATCCAAAAATTGGACACCAAAAATCTGTCAAGTCTTTCAGAAATAGCAGCATCCCCAGTTCTCCTATTATTCCATGTGAAGACTCCATTAGTTGGCTTGACATCCACGAGTCTCAAAAGGGCCATATTATCCTGCAAGAGCCTAGAGGAAGGCTCCAAATGAGCACTACCTCCCCTCTTCTCTTCTAAAGAAATGATAGCATTAAAATCACCAGCCAGGATCCAAGGCAAGTAAGGATCCAAAGATCTCACATATCTAACATGATCCCACAGATGCACTTTACCTTGGAAATCAATCAGAGCATAAATATTAGAGAAAATAACTTTCTCCCCTGATTCTAAATGAGAAGCAACACAAGAAATTGAACTCTTACAGGAGATCCACCAAATTGGACTAACCTTTCGGGGATCCCAAAAACAAGCCACGCCACCAGAATTACCAGAAGCACCCACACATTGACATTGACCACGACTCCAAATCTTAGGAGCCACACCTAACATGCTATCCAAAGATAACTTAGTTTCCTGCAAGAAAATCACATCCGGAGAATGAAAGCGAATCAAATCGCGAATAGCCTTTTGTCTAGGGATGCTATTCATACCCCTCACATTCCAAGAAAGAACTATCATCGTTGGGGTTGGGAAAAGTGAGCATCAATAGTCTTCACCGAACCAGCCTCAACCAATGTCTCTCCAGCAATCTTCACCTTTTCTTGGTCCTTTTTGTGACCAACCTTAACTGATTTCTCAGGTGTCCCTTTCTTAAAAGATTTTTGCTGCACACCCAAAATAGAGGAAGAAGGTCTAAACTTACCTAAATCAGGGCTATCCCGATCCTCCGAGTGGACCTTACCAGCACTAGAAGGGCCACCAGAATCACCAACCACCCCATTCCCTGCACCAATAGCTAGAGCGAAAGGAGCTAGACCGGACACCATTTGAGGATCCAGGTCACCAGGTTGAGCCACTCCAGGGATCACTGAAGGCAGTACCACATCCAACTCCTTAGAACCAGCGCCATCCACCATCTGCATGTCAGCAGAAAACCCTTCCTCCTGAACTAACCCATCCAAAGCCTCAAATCTATTAAAAGTTTCTCCTTCCTGTCTATCTTGAAAAGGCCTCTTTTGACCCCGTCCTCGATTGCGAGGTTTAACCGAAACAAAACCTTCTTTGTCTGCTGCCAAGCCCTACACTAGATCCTTACCCTTTTCCACCCTCAAGTTTGATTGAGTATCCGCATTAATTTTACCTCCTGTACTAAGAGCCCGAGGACACCTCCGCAACAGATGTCCATATTCATGACATAGCCGACACCGAAACGACAACATTTCATAATCCAATGGCTGGGTTTAGGAATTAGAGCCAACAGTCAAATCAATAGAATCAGATAGAGGCTGACTTAGATCAATCTTGACACAAACCCTCGCATAAGAAAAGATTCTCTTATCCAAAGTGTGTTGAGAAGTACCAATAGGCTTACCCAACAATAAAGCAATCGATTGTAAAATATCAGTTCTCCAGCATTCAAGTGGCAGCCGAGGAAGACGGACCCAAACCGAGACCCTAGAAGGCAACTCTTCTGCCGAATTAAAGCCTGCATGCCATGGTTTTATGAAAAGACCTACTTGGTTATAAAAATAAGGCCCCCCTTCAAATGCCTTATTTTGATCTGAAATGCACGAAAAGTCTACCAAAAAGAAATTGTTTACAGCCAACAAAACATCAAAGTCGCCCTCCAGAGACCATGTCTTGTGGATCCAAGAGTCCAAGAAGGAAAGGGAAACCCTCATCCCCATAAACTTACAAATCAAAACATGTTTGCTGTAATAATCTAGATCCTCAGCGACCGCCTCTGATTGAATCACCAACACCGGACGAACCTGCGCCCTCTCCAAGCATCCATTTACCTTATGTAGTTTAAAGGAATTCAATTTTGTCCCACCCTCTTCAAAGGAAGCCCCGTCACCAGACTCCGTCATAGCATTATCTCCCCTCACCTCACCAATCGAAGCATTCATTGCCATTGAAGCCACCCACCAAAAGCACCAGGCAAAAAAACCCCAAACCAAAACCAGCCCACGACAATTACAAGCAAGAGAAAACCTTCAAGGAACACCGTCCAGCACTAGGAAACAAACTAGATCTCCACCCAGCCAGCAGAGGAGATAGAGAACGCAGGCAAAGAGCCACCCCCACACCCGTACCACGCGCCCAAAAGCCAGCACCAAGCAACGCCGAAGGAAACCAGCGCTCAGACAAAAAGAAATCAGAAATGGCCACCCCTGGCCTCAACCCGCACCACACCAAATCCCCCCCGCGATGCCTGGAAAACGAACGGAGGAAGCTAGGCGGTCAGCTCCGCCCGCTCAGGCTCCCAAAAGCCATCCAATTATTAATTTATTTGGTAAAATAATTATTCCTTGTGATTAAATTTATTTTATTAAGTAAATAAATTAATTGATTAAATTTATTTTATATGTTATTATGTGTATTTGAATTTTAAATTTGCATAAAGTAGATGATATTAATTTTTGAATTTTAAAGTATTAAAATAGTATAAATTCTTTATAATTATCAAAAGAAAATATCTAAAAGTTGCTTAGAAGATATTTTAGAATAGACATGTGTGTGAGTAAAATTTATTGAAAACTCTTGTTGAAAAATTATTCTCGGAGAGAATATTTGCCATAACTATGAAAGGTAAGAAGTGACTTCACGAAAATGGAAAGAGGAATTTTGGCTGGATATTGATTATTGAAAATTGAAAAGATGTTCTCAGAAAATAGTTTTGGGGCTCTATATTTTTGCATCTTTCTCGAAGTGGTGATTTTCGGAAAAGGCTTTGGAAACTGAATTAAGGCGAGGCTTTGCTCCAGCCTTCATTTCTTCAAGCTTCAGGAAAATAGTTTCTTTTATTTATTATTTATTTATTTTGTTGATTTGAAAAGATTGTGCTTTGTTAAATTTTGAAAAGATTGTCTGTATAAATTCAATTCTGTCGAAGCTTTGTTAAATTTTGTAAAATTGAAAGATTGTCTATACAAGTGGAATTGATTAAAGCTTTGTAGAAAAATTTGTTGAAAGATTCTTTGTAGAAATTTTTTTGACAGTCGTGAATATTTTGTGCCTCTGTAAAAAACTTTATAGTGAAACCAGAGAGCCTCATAGAAAATCATTGTAAACAATAGAAATTTTCAAAGGAAAACAATAGAAAACCTCTATAGGTTGCAAATTAAATCCTCTAGTTAAACTGAGAAAATCCTCTAGTTAAACGAGAAAATTGAAACCTCTATAAAAATGTTCTAAATATTTCCTTAGAAAATATTCTATGAAATTGAGATGCCAAGTAGAACAAAATTGTTTGATAAATTTTTATATTTATATTTTATTATTTTGTAAGGGTTATTGTAAATAATTCCAAGGAATTTCCTCTAGGAAATTCATTGTTGAATTTTTTAAGGAAATCGTCATACTACAGGTTTTGTTAATGGTAGAGGGTTTTTATAAAAAAAAATATTTAAAAAAATTATTTTATCGGGGAATTGTGGCTGCACCCACAACTGCACCCATGGAGGGTGTGTTGTTGTGGGAAGCGCTCCCCATAGGTCTATGGGGGAAGCGTCGCCACAGGAAGTGCAACCTCTATGAGGGAGGCAAGCACAGCCAGGGCTATGTCCCTCCTGTTACATTTTTTTTAATTTTCTTTTCTTTTTAAATTTATTTATTTTGTTTTATATATATATAATTTATATATATTATATATATTATATGTTATATATTTTATAAATATAATATATATTATATAAATATATATATGTGTGTGTGTGTGTGTGTGTGTATTTTGTTAAAGATGGATAATATATTTATTCAAATGAATATTATATTATTAGTTAGTGCATACAAAAGCACCAATAGATGTTTCATAATAAATGATTTTATTAAAAATTTGATGTTTATTAGTATAATTAATTGAGAAGATTAAAGTTAAACAAATAGTTTTAATTTTTCCTTTTATCGCAAATGGAATTAAAGTTAAATTAATCAATTTCATGCAATGTGATATTGACTTAATTGGATTTAGGAAATTCGAATATTAGATCATTTAATTGCCTAAATTATTTTTAAGTTGTGACCATTCATGTGCACGTTTATGGGCTATTTGAATTAATTGAGTTAGTAAGTCTTCCAGAGGAACTTATTTTATGTGGGGGTAGTTTGTGATATGGATTGACCCTTTGAATTTTCTTGGGTAGTGCACTTGTTTCTTAATTAGTTGGGACATCTGGTTCTATGAATGGGTTGTGTCGTCTATTGTATAAATTTGATATTTGATGTTAGTATATGTGCACCTTGTCTACCTGTGGTAGTGGATTAGTTCCTTATGTTATTAATAGGGGGGTGGATCTTTATGGGGGCTAGCACACAAAGTGGTGCTTGGGTAACTCATGTAGAGTTAGTCTAATCAGTGAAAACTGAATTAATGCATTAGGTAGTCTAAAATATTTAACTGGATAAATTTTTCCTTGCTCATGGACTCAAGGGCTAGTTCAAACTTGAGGATGAGTCGAGAAGGCTTGGAATGGCAAGATTGTTATCTTGTCTTTATGAAAGATAATCGATTCCGCATTAGATTGCATGTGGGGTCAGGTTTCGTAAGAGGTCACCAGGGTAACCCAAGATGGGGGTCGGAACCTAGGAAGATTCGCCTGGGTAACCCATGCAACTTTGTGATGACACTCCACCTATAATAATAATATCCTTTGTGAATTTAAAGCACTTGATCCTTTAGTTCTAGAAGCAATGTGACCATTATGTTGAGTATTATACTTGTTTAGTTTTATTTTGAGTTTCCTATGTCTAGATTTTGTAGGTTATGTCTAGGGAACCTTTTTACTATCTCATAGCATGGGGGTGGGCCTATGGGTACTAATTGGTTGGGTGGAACGTGCACCTTACATCGTTGGGTCCCCAGATCTTGTTCGTGATAACGAGTACTTCTTGATTGGACAGCTCGCGAGTGAATTTGTACTTTCTCTTCTCTCTCATTTATATTAGTGGAAACCTTATTTATGTATCACTCCTCAATTGTAATCGAGGAGAATTCTTGTAACTTGTAAATGTTATACTTTTGTACGATCTACCTCATTTGGAAATGAGTATTGTAACTATTAAATTAAATGCAATGTAAGAATGAATATTTATTGTATTTTATACCTTATATGATGTAAATTAATTTTATTGAACGTATGTTCTTAAATTTATGAAACTTAATCACATGCTATGTTTATTACTTACTTTTGTTATTTATGGGATTTGCATGCAGTGTGTTGTCGCGTATTTTAGGGAATGCATGCATTAATGATTTTCATGTTACATGTAATAATACACTTTTTTTTTAAATATTATTACACTTGCATAGTGATTGCAACATTCCTTAAGGTTTTGTAGTGGGGCATTACAAATTGGTATTAGAGGCCAAGGTTCTAACACTGGGTACTCTGGATAATTGTGAGCCCACTAAGTTGTCCTAGATGTTAAACTTCGTAGTATTCTTTTCTATTTGTTTTGTTTGTTATGTATTTGATACTTGTCCTTGATTTTGTGTAGGATCATGCCCAGACGTCGTGATAGAGGTCGTGGTCGAGGCCGAGGTGGTGGTCGTGGGCCAAACTACCAGGTTATTCCCCCTTAGAGCTATCATGAGAGTGAACATGCCGAACAGTTGGGTCCTCAGTTGGAACAGGCAAATGGGGAACAGATTATGATTCAGCCAAAGGTTGAGGGAGCATAGTTGCATCCCTTACTAGAATAGGTACTTGCCAGACTTGGCCCGAGACAAGAAGCTGAACAGGAGGTGGCTAGGGAACGTGACAGATCTCCTAGGAGAATTGTTAATACTACGGGGCAGGATGTCATAGTTGCAGGACATATGAGATATTTTTTGAGGGAACGTCCTCCTACATTTGATGGCATTGGTGGTGTTCTAGAAGCAAAAACCAGGTTGATAGACTTGGGACAATATTTTTCTATGCACCCATATGGTAGCAATACCTGAGATAAATGTGCCATCATGCATCTTAGAGGTTTTTCCTCTACTTTGTGGCGTTTGGAGGAGCAGAAGCTCCATTTGGAGATTGGGTCAGTTTCATGGGATATGTTCTTAGAGAAATTCAAAGCACATTTCCTATCAGAGCATTGGAGACAACGATGTGCTGATGAGTTTCATGATTTATGTCAGATGACCTTATCTGTTGAGCAATATGAGCGCAGATTCTATGAGCTCAAATAGTATGATGGGATTGTAGATGATGAGGCGATGTTGGTACAACACTTCATTAGGGGCTTGAATTCTCATATTAGCGGAGGAGTTAGAGTCTTCGAGTCGAAGACTATGGAGGTTGTTGTGGAGAAAGTGTGTATTGTGGAGGAGAATCTAACTATGGCATTGGGTGGACATGCATGTGTCTAGGTAGGTAGTGCACCTATTGCATTGAGTTTTTTTCCATGAGGTGGTTAGATATAGATAAGAGGTTCCTCTTGGAACCAGCAAACACCTGCTAAGGGTGAGAAGCAGCAGCAGTAGCAACGAAACCCATCAAAGAATAATAATTCATAGCCTGAGTAGGGTAATAGTTCACAGTCAGGAAAGAACTGTAACTAGTGGTGCAATAAGCGCAATCGTCAAGTTCAGCCAGCTCAGAGTGCACAGTCTATGGTTAGTAGAGGAAGCTTTCAACAATCCAATGCACCTTCAGGTGGTAGAGGATTTGGTAGAGGTACTTGTTTTTTTTCATGTGGTCAGCAGGGTCATACTACTAGGTAGTGCCCTATGAGAGGTTCATCAGGATATGGATAGCGATCGGTAGCGTCTGAGCCTACAGTTGGAGATGTAGGCTGTTCACATATAGTTTTTGTTGTGGTAAATAACCGCTAGGAAGATCATCAAAATATTGTGGTTGAGACTTCAGGTCAGTTACAGGGTACTAATGTTACTATTCTTTTTTATTCTAGAGCTACAGATTCATTTGTTTCACCTACTATTGTTGAGAGATGTGGTATTGTAGCGATAAAGCAAGGCTATAAGTGGCAAGTAGAATTTGCCTTTGGGGTGAAGGTAGTGGTAGAGACCCTTGCGCAATTGTGGAATAAGAATTGGTTCGCTATCTACCTTAGTGGATCTTTATGTCACACCTCTTGGCTAGTATGACATTGTTTTTGGAATGGACTGGTTAGAATCTCATCATGTTGTGATTGACTATCGACAGAATACAATATGTTGTATTAATGATTCTGGTACAGAAGTTGAAATCATTGGTGTACAGAGACCTGTCTCTTTGCGGATGATTTCTGCTATGCAGTTGAAGAGATGTCTTTGTCAAATTTTTTAGTTGTTTGCAACAACAGTTAATGACTTGGAGGTAGGGGAGAGTCGAGAGATATCCCTAGATGATCACCCTATTCTCATGGAATTTGTAGATGTTTTTCCTAGTGATATACCTAGTATGCCACTGAAATGTGATATTGATTTCAGAATTGACCTAGTTCTTGGAGCATAGCCTATATCTCAAGCCCCATATAGAATGACTACTCAGGAACTTGAAGAGCTTCGTATTCAGTTGGAGGAACTTTTGGCTAAGGTTTTTATTCATCTGATTGTTTCTCCTTGGGGAGTGCCTGTCGTCTTCGTGAAGAAGGATAGATCACTTAGATTGTGCATTGATTATCATCAATTGAACAAAGTAACGATAAAGAATCGATATCCTTTACCCAGAATCGATGATCTTTTTTATCAGATCAAGGGAGCTAATGTTTTCTCTAAGATTGATCTAAAATCAGGTTACCATCAGTTGCGCATTGCAGAAGTGGGCATTCATAAAACAACATTTTGAACTCATTATGGGCACTACGAGTTCACAATAGTACCATTTGGGTTAACGAATGCACCATCAATTTTAATGAGTTTAATGAACAGTGTTTTTCGCACCTACCTTAATTGTTGTGTTCTTGTGTTTCTCAATGATATTTTGATCTATTCAAGAAATATGAAGGAGCACGAAGATCATTTGAGATAGGTATTGCAGTGCTTGAGGGAGAATCAGTTATATGCGAATCTAAAGAAGTGTGAATTATTTCAAACTAAGGTGAAATACCTTGGTCATGTGATTTCTGGAAAGGGTATTGTTGTGGATCCTTCGAAGATCCAAGCCATCATTGATTGCCCTGTGCCTACCAATGTAGTTGAAGTTCGCAGTTTTATGGGACTTGTAGGGTATTATAGACGGTTTGTTCAGGGATTTTCTAGGATTTCTCATCCTAGTACTTATCTTTAGAGGAAAGGGAAGAAATTTGTCTAAACAGATCAGTGTCAGTTGGCTTTTCAAACACTTAAGGAAAAGTTGACTAGTGTGTCTATCTTAGTTGTTCCTCACCCTACTAAAGACTTTGTAGTTTCACTGATGTGTCTTTGGAGGGTTTAGGAGTAGTACTAATGCGAGAAGGGCATGTGATCGCTTATGATTCTCGCAAACTCAAGGATCACAAACTGAATTATCCCACTCATTATTTGGAGCTTGCCACAGTTGTTCATTCATTGGTTCGATGGAGGCATTTTTTATTGCCCATCATCGTTTCAAACTTCATTGTGATCATCGTAGTTTGCAATATATTTTCACTCAACGTAATTTGAATGCTAGACATATACAGTGGATGGAGTTCTTATGTGAATATGATTTTGAGGTGAAATATGTTCAAGGAAAACATAACGTAGTGGCTAACATGCTCAATCGTCGATCGACAACATGAGATTTCTGCTATTACTCTTGGAGTTGATTTGAGGAGCCAGATTTTAGCAGCACTTCCTACAAACAGATTGTATCAGGAGGTGAAGACAAAGATTGGATCTAGTAGACCCCTCGAGGGTACATTTACAAGATATACCCTTGAGTTAGATGGTTTATTGCGACATTTGGGTCGTATCTATGTACCATATTCAAAAGGTCTTCGCATGTTGATTTTGAGTGAGGCACATTGAGCACCTTACTCAACTCATCCTGGTGTTAAGAAGATGCATGTAGATCTTAGACAGTTGTACTTTTGGCTTGGTATTAAGTACGATATTTTTTATTTGTTTTGAGATGTCTTGAGTGCTAGAGAGTTAAGGCTGAGCACCAACATCCCGCCAGACTATTGCAGCCACATGTCATTCCTAAATGGAATTGGGATATTATATCGGTTGATTTCATTGTTGGATTACCTATGTCGTCACGTCGATATGATGCTATCATGGTTACTATTGACAGATTGACTAAGGTAGCACATTTTTCTCCAGTTCAATCATCTTATAATGCTTCTTCTATAGCTAGGATATTCATGGAGGACATTGTTTGGTTACATGGAATTCCTCACAAAATTATATCAGATAGAGATCATGTGTTTACATCAGCCTTATGGACATCATTACAACATGCTTTAGGTACTCAATTGAACTTTAGTTCAGCATATCATCCTAAGATCGATGGTCAGACAGAGAGAGTCAATCAAATTATTGAGGATATGCTCAGAATGTATGTCATGGACCAGCAATCACGTTGGGAAGATTATTTGTACTTAGTGGAATTTTCCTACAATAATGGGTATCAAAGTTCCATAGGTATGCCCCCTTTTCAAGCGTTATATGGATGTCCTTGATGGACCCCATTGAGTTGGGATCAACTTGAGGATAGAATTCTAGTTGGACTTGAGATGCTTCGAGACATGGAACAACAGGTTGATCGCATTAGAGAGCATTTGATAGATGCATAGGATAGACAAAAGAAGTATATCGATGCACATAGAGTAGATCGCCAGTTTTCAGTTGGCGATAGGGTATTTCTTCGAGTACGACCGCAAAAGAGTCCAATCCGTTATGGAAAAGGCTCTAAGATTGTGCCTCAATTTGTTGGACCATTTGAGATTCTAGAGAGGATTGGTCCTATGGCATATCAACTTACTTTACCACCAAGTTTGTCATGTATTCATGATGTTTTCCATGTGTTTGTTCTTAGAACTTATCATCCTGATATTTCACATGTGCTCGATTGGAATGCGTTGTAGGTAGAGGACGGGTAGCTAGCTTTGGAGCTCATGGGAATTCTTCAGTGCCAGAGGCTCGCTCTCAGGGGTCAAGACATTGATCAGGTGAGGGTCCAATGGGATCCTAGTGATGAGGCATTTGCTACTTGGGAGGATGTGACACGCATGAGGGAGCTTTATCCCTATTTGTTTGTAGGCTTCCAGGAGTAAGCCTGATCCTAGGGGGGAGGATATAGTAATGTGTTTTTACTTTGATAGATCTTGATACTTTGTTTTTGTTATATTTGATCACTAATAGTGGAGCGATGATGGATTTATTTTATGATGTGATGATGCACTATTTGGATGGTGATTATTTGTGACATGTGTTATGTTAGGATAGATGTTTATTTGAGATGATATTGCTATATATGCTCATTGTAGTTTAATTGATAATTTATTTCGTCAGTTTTTTGTGACATTGTATTGGTGAAGAGAACGGTATGGCATCACTCACTTGCGAGCGCCCTGTGATTCCGTGATTTTCTCTTCACGATGTGTTTGAATCATGGGTTATGTATATACATGTACTATATATTTCTGATTGTAGGATTGTAGGTACATGACATCGACTCCACCTAGTTTCACAGATCTAAGTGTGTCCATGCTCAATGGTATTGTTGATTGGGAGATAGTAACGAGGTTTTCCTACTATAGTCACAAACCTAGTCACAGTGTGTCATCAGTCTATGTTCGGTATGTTTGGTTGTCATGTCTATGTTTGCTTTGTTAATTATTATTTATTTATGCAAGGTTTCTTTATGAAATTAATGTTTTTAATGATCTTAGAGCTTATTTAATTAATTTTAAATAATGTTGTTAAAAGCTTTTTATTTAATTTAATTAATTAAATTTAATTTATTTGGTAAAATAATTTAACCCTTGTGATTAAAATTTATTTTATTAAGTAAATAAATTAATTGATTAAATTTATTTTAGATGTTATTATGTGTATTTGAATTTTAAATTTGCATAAAGCAGATGATATTAATTTTTGAATTTTAAAGTATTAAAATAGTATAAATTCTTTATAATTATCAAAAGAAAAATATCTGAAAGTTGCTTAGAAGATATTTTAGAATAGACATGTATGTGAGTAAAATTTATTGAAAACTCTTGTTGAAAAATTATTCTCAGAGAGAATATTTTCCATAACTGTGAAAGATAAGAAGTGACTTCACGGAAATGGAAAGAGGAATTGTGGCTGGATATTGATTATTGAAAATTGAAAAGAGGTTCTCGGAAAATATTTCTAGGCTCTATATTTTTGCATATTTCTAGAAGTGGTAATTTTCAGAAAATGCTTTAGAAATTGAATTCTAAAGGCAAGGCTTTGCTCCAACCTTCATTTCTTCAAGCTTCAGGAAAACCCGTTCCTTTATTTATTATTTATTTATTTTGTTGATTTGAAAAGATTGCACTTTGTTAAATTTTGAAAAGATTGCCTGTATAAATTCAATTTTGTAGAAGATTTGTTAAATTTTGTAAAATTGAAAGATTTTATGTACAAGTGGATTTGATTAAAGCTTCTGTAGAAAAATTTGTTGAAAGCTTCTCTGTAGAAAATTTGTTGACAGCCGTGAATATTTTGTGCCTCTATAGAAAACTTTATAGTGAAATCAGAGAGCCTCATAGAAAATCATTGTAAACAATAGAAATTTTCAAAAGAAAACAATAGAAAACCTTTGTAGGTTGTAGAGAAAATCCTCTGGTTAAACTGAGAAAATCCTCTAGTTAAACTGAGAAAATTGAAACCTCTGTAAAAATGTTCTAAATATTTCCTGTAGAAAATATTCTGTGAAATTGAGATGCCAAAGTAGAACAAAATTGTTTGATAAATTTTTATATTTATATTTTATTATTTTGTAAGGGTTATTGTAAATTTTTCTAAGGAATTTCGTATAGGAAATTCATTTTTGAATTTTTTAAGGAAATCGTCGTACGACAAGTTTTATTAATGGCAAAGGGTTTTTATAAAAAAAATATAAATAAAATTTTATTTTATCAGGGTGTTGTGGCGGCACCCACAGTCGCACCCATGGAGGGTGCGCTATAGTGGGCAGCGCTCCCCACAAGTTTGTGGGGGAAGTGCTGCCACAGGCAGCGCAACCTCCATGAGGGAGGTTGGCGCAATGCTACGTCCCTCACGTTACATTTTTTTAATTTATTTATTTTGTTATATATACATACATATATATATATATAAATTATATATAATATATATGTTATATGTTATATATTTTATATATATAATATATATTATATATTTTATATATATTTAATTATATGTATATTTTGTTAAAGATGGATAATATATTTATTCAAATGAATATTATATTATTAGTTAGTGCATGCAAAAGCACCAACAGATGTTTCATAATAAATGATTTTATTAAAAATTTGATGTTTATTAGTATGAGTAATTGAGAAGATTAAAGTTAAACAAATAGTTTTAATTTTTCCTTTTATCGCAAATGTAATTAAAGTTAAATTAATCAATTTCATGCAATGTGATATCGATTTAATTGGATTTAGGAAATCCAAATATCAGATCATTTAATTTCCTGAATTATTTTTAAGTTGTGATCTTTCATGTGCACATTTATGGGCTATTTGAATTAATTGAGTTAGTAAGTCTTCCAGAGGAACTTATTTTATGTGGGGGTAGTTTGTGTTACGGATTGACCCTTTGAATTTTCTTGGGTAGTGCACGTGTTTCTTAATCAGTTGGGACACCTAGTTAACTATGAACGAGTTGTGTTGTCTATTGTATAAAGTTGATATTTGATGTTAGTATATGTGTACCTTGTCTACCCGTGGTAGTGATTAGTTCCTTATGTTGTTAATACAGGAGTGGCTCTTTATGGGGTTTGGCACACAAAGTGGTGCCTAGATAACTCATGTAGAGTTAGTCTAATCAGTGAAAACTAAATTAATACATTAGGTAGTCTAAAATATTTAACTGGATAAATTTTTCCTTGCTCATGGACTCAAGGGCTAGTTCTGACTTGAGGATGAGTCGAGAAGGCCTGGAATGGCAAGATTGTTATCTTGTCTTTATGAAAGATAATTGATTCCGCATTAGATTGCATGGGGGTCAAGTTTCGTAAGAGGTCACCAGGGTAACCCAAGATGGGGGTCGGAACCTAGGAAAATTCACCTAGGTAACCCATGCAACTTTTTGATGACACTCCACCTATAATAACAGTATCCTTTGTGAATTTACAGTACTTGATCCTTCAATTCTAGAAGCAATGTGACCATTATGTTGAGTATTATACTTATTTAGTTTTATTTTGAGTTGTCTATGTCTAGAGTTTGTAGTTTATGTCTAGGGAACCTTTTTACTATCTCCTAGCATGGGGGTGGGCCTCTGGGTACCACTTGGTTGGGTGGAAGTGCACCTTACACCGTTGGGTCCCCAGATCTTGTTTGTGATGATGGGTACTTATTGATTGGAGAGCTCACGAGTGGATTTGTACTTTCTCTTATCTCTCATTTATATTAGTGGAAACCTTATTTATGTATCACTCAATTGTAATCGAGGAGAATTCTTGTAACTTGTAAATGTTATACTTTTGTATGATCTACCTCATTTGGAAATGAGTATTGTAACTGTTAAATTAAATGCAATGTAAGAATGAATCATTATTGTATTTTATACCTTATATGATGTAAATTAATGTTATTGAATGTATGTTCTTAAATTTATGAAAGTTAATCACATGATATGTTTAGTTACTTTTGTTATTTATGGGATTTGCATGTAGTGCATTGTCATGTGTTTTAGGGAATGTATGCATTAATGATGTTCATGTTACATGTAATAATACACTTTTAAAAAAAAAATTATTACACTTCTGTAGTGATTGCAACATTCCTTAAGGTTACGTGGTGGGGCATTACACAGAGAGAGATGGCTCGAGATATTAATAGACATTAAGTCCCATCAACATTAATGCAAGGTGTACGTTCAACACCACCACCTGATACCATAAACATTCTCACATTCATTTTGAAATTGGAGAGCTTCCAACTAGTCCTTGCATTAAGTTCTGCTAGCGTACCAACCCTCATAAAGTTGCCTCCTCTAAATCTAAATGTCTAAAGTCTTCAATTCTCAATTCACTAACTTTTGCAAAGGATAAATCCCACTTTGACAATATATCGGCCTCTACATTCCTCACTCTTCTAATGTGACTTACATTGAAGCCTTTAAAATTTGCTAGCTCCTCTTTTATTTTTCCAATTACATTTTGTAAATGTCAGGCTCTGGTGTTCCTTTTCATCACTGCCTAGATAATAACAAGAGAGTCACCCTCCAAATGGAATTTTGAAGCTCCTAGTTTTTTACCAAACCTGACAGTCGTTAATGCTGCTAATGCTTCAACTATGTTATTAGTCCCCTCCTCCAGCTTCTTTGCTCCCAAAGCCAATACATTTCCCCTCCAGTCACAAACAATAAATCCCACCCCTAATGGTTTAGGGTTCCCTTTAGAGTCCCCATCAAAATTCAATTTCCACCATCCCTCCAACAACTTTTCCCAACTGACCTTCACTGATCCATTAGAGGTTGGATCAACCCAACTAGGCCCCTTAATGGGCGATAAGGAATATATTATTTAAATTAAGCAAAAAGAATGTTATTTAATAAATGATTTAGGTTAAGTTGTTTAGGATATAGAATGCTTTATGTTATCTAGTAGCAAAAGGATGTTAGATATTTGATAGAATCATTATGTGAAATAATCAATTATGATAAGGTCATCATAGCATTAAATTATAGTTGAAACTTTAATATTAGGGTTTCAAAATGATTGTTTCTTTGATAATAGAGGTACTTGAAATATCATTATTATAGTATATAGTCTTTTAATTTGATTAAGTGGTTAAGTAATGTGAGAATAATGTCCATTCCATGGTTGCTTGGTTGGATTGATTGCTTGTATTGAATGATGTATTTGCATAGTGGAAATAATATATTCATGGTTGTAATGTTATTTGCTTGTTTAATGTGCAATTCATGTCTCCCTTGGATGCACTGTTGGTTGTTTTTACTTTTGATTATTGTGGTTGATTTTGATTTTGATTTTGGTTATTTTATTATGGTGGGAGTCCATGTGTAAGTTGTCAAGGTCTACTTCCATGGGCTTGGGGAAAATAGTTTGATCATTGGTTTCATGATTATGTCACTTTGAAAGTGGTTGATTTATACTTGATTTGGGTACGTGAGGTTCTTTAGTCTTGCATTGTTTACTTTTTGTTATGGTTGTGATTTGTGAGCAAGGGGTTCATGCCTTGCTCTAGATATGTGTTTGATGGCTTCATTTTGGATTGCAAGATGGTTGTACCCTGTTTGATGTGTCGGGTCTCTAGTTGCTAGTAG
This sequence comes from Sequoia sempervirens, assembly GCA_007258455.2. Classification (NCBI taxonomy): domain Eukaryota; kingdom Viridiplantae; phylum Streptophyta; class Pinopsida; order Cupressales; family Cupressaceae; genus Sequoia; species Sequoia sempervirens. Next base: position 35,613 of record VDFB02138904.1, read on the forward strand.
GGGGAGTGGCACCCAAAGTGGTGGTCAAGGTAACTCATTGAGAGTTTCTTTAATCCAATGATAGCTTAAAATGAATTAGGGGGTTAGGTAGTTCACATTAATCAATATAATGGTACACCTCACTCATGGCTCAAGTGCTCGTTTAGCCTTGAGATGAGTGGGAAGGCCTGGAATGGAAAAGATCAACTTCCTTGTCCTCTTGAAAGGTATGTTGATCTCGCATGAGTTTGTATGGGGGTCAATGATTTGGTAGAGGTGACCAGGGTAACTCAGGATGGGGGCTAGTAGCCTAGGAAGATACGCCAGGGTAACCCATAGCAAGCTATGTGATGACACTCCTCCCTATAGCAACCAAGCATTCCCTAGTCTTGTGTTCCCCTTGTTGATGCATGCCTCTGGAAGCGGTTTCACTGTTATGTTTTGTCTTGTTGCACCTTATATGTTGGAGTCATGTTAGCCCTTGTCTGTTAGACTGCTTGTGTAGTGGGTCCTTATTGTCATCTCTTAGCATGGGGGTGGACCTTAGGGTTCCACATGGTCTAGTGGAACGTGTTATGCACTCCATTAGGTTCCTAGTTGATGTTCGTGAGCATGGATGTTGTACCTTATGCAGAGATTCCAGATATTGTACCAGACTTGAGATAGTGTTGATGTTATGTAATGTAATCATTTCAATTGTATATTATCATGTATATGATGTATCCTTCCCGTTGTATGTTGGGAAGTATTGATGTAATTATGTAATCATGAAACAATGCACCTTTGTGTATTAAAAGCGATGTATGTACTCCTTGGGTTTAACATTTGATCATTGATGTTTAGTTATTTAATATGATGTATGTATGTCTGATGTTCATTTACATAATGCAATGGATTTGTAATTAACTTTTGTGGGCTGGTTAATCTTAGATTTTGGATTAGAATATGATAGGAATGTTTGAACGTATTGTAGTCATTATACCCTAAAGGACATAGTTAGAGAATATGTACGTGTAGTTTTCATTTTATGTTAGTTAATTGTATGATCTATATGTTGATTCAATTTTTTTTTTAAATGTGTCATAATTGTTAGTTATTTGTGTTGTCCTTTGGGGTTTCGTGGTGGGGAATTACAAAATAAATTTCATTTTCTCATCTTTGCATGACCTTGCATGATTATCAATAGTTAATGAGTCAATTTAGGGGCTTTGCCTCATCAACTCCCTCTAATACCCAGGTTAGTGATTCTTCTACCCAAATTTATAATAAAAATAAATTCTTCAAGCACACAAATACAATTTAATTCATCATAGGTTGCTAATTTTTCCATTGTAGTTCCTCAACAATATGGGTAAGAGTTAATGGTGGACTCCTCAACACCCCAAGATTACCTACAAGACAACAATAGCTTCCACATGAGAGAAATGGAATAATTATTATGCTATGATTATAGATGCAAGATTTATAGATTGAATATGTGATGTACACATGATGCATTGCTTATAAAGGCAAGTTGTGAGATAGGATTAGACAAGATATTGACATGTGTCTTAATCTTGTATAATGAGACAACTATCTCAAAAAATATTAAATGACTTAGGACACAAGCATTAAATTCCAAAATATAAGATAAGATCTAGGGACAACTAACACTGTCTAGAAAGATTCCCTCCTAAGACCTAAGTGGACTTAACATGTAAATAGGACCTAGATAGGTTAAACACCTATTTACACCAACACCCCCCTAAGTGCAACCTATGGAGTAGATTATTATGCAAATGATGCAAATATGGGTCTCAGTTATGAGTACATGTTAGGTACCCACATACATTTACAAATTCATTCTATCACAAAAAGAGAAAAGGAGAAAACCTAGTGGGACAAAACTCCTCCCAAAAAGAGAGATAAAAATAAAATTCTCTCAATGATGAATGAGAAGGACAAAACCCCATACGAGGAAAATGACCCCTATAAGAGAGAATAAGAGAGATTATGCAACCCCCCTCAATGTTGAGTCTCCTACAATGATGGTAGATGATCAACATTGAATGTTGGAGATGATCCAAGAGCATTGAACAATGTTCCTCCCCTTAGGAAGAAATAAGACCAAGGTGGTATGAAGGATGTCTTCCCATTTCTGAAAGGAAGATGTGGGAAGAGGTATGATGATTAATGTCTCTAAGGAATGCTCAAGTGTCTCCATGTTGATGTTGAAAGGTGTCATACTCCAACCATGCATTCTAGGCCACATTGTAAAAGATGACAATCAAGAATCTCGTAGAAATGATTATAGAACACAATCCAAAGACAAAGATACCTCATTTGAAGACAAAGACACCTCCTCTAAATGTTATCCAAAAGAATCTGCACCATGTCAAATTGCAAAGGATGATCATGTACATAACGAATAAGAGTGTCAAAGTGTTCCCTCACAACAACTAAAGAAGGATCACCTCCATCAAAGAGAAGATGAATAAAATCAATGATTCCTCCAAAATATTAAATATGGGACTCATAAAATAAACTAACAATGTATGTCAAGTACTCATCCCAAGTAGCCATATTTGGAAGATGATGTATGTCTTGTTGTACTGAATCATAAGGATCCAAAACTATGGAATCACAATAATTCTCATATACAATAGTAGATAAAGGATATGAGATCTTAGTGCATTCCATTTGAAAACACTTATCGTCCCCCATGGTTCCCTCAACATATGATGAAGTAAGAACACTAGATGATTTAGTTAATGTTGGTTCAAAGGAATTAGGAAAACCGATTCCATTGGAAATGTAAAGTTGTTGCAACTAATTAAGTTCATAAAGAAATTTTAAATCATCAAGTTCTTTAAGAAAAAAATCATCTATTGTATGCTTTTTCTTCCCATAGTTAATCCCATTTTACTTTCCATGCATTAGAAGACATGATTACAACTAGTAAACACAAAATTACCCCTCCCCCCAATTAATCAATCAAAAAACCTCCAAAAAAATATGAGGTTGGAAATTTATGCTTAGTGTGATTATAGGTGCCACTTGCCAAAAACAACGAAGTAGACTTGATATTAGTGCTTATAGATGCCAAATTTGGCCACAAGCTTAATGTAAAAATTTTACGTAAAATGGGATCAACCTGATCACTCTACTGTGAATTACATAAAAAATATGCACTTTAAAAAAATACCCAAAAATGTTATCATAGGAGCAAGAATAGAGCCTTGAAAGTTCTCAAAACGAGAATGACTCAACAACTATGAGAATCTGCAACTTTTGAAACTACCAAGCATCAAAATCAAAAACTAATTGCACCACTACATAGAGGAGAA